>JBAJFE010000042.1:600000-877500 GCA_037903355.1 Trichuris trichiura
ATGCAATCTTCGATCCATAATGCCAATACAAGTTCCATTCTAACGATGCATTTGTTCCTAACGTTTGGTACATTTTTAGCAGTTTCATAGAAAGTTGATGCAGTGGTATGATTAATAGCCAGCTACATCCGCGAATTTTTTTCACGAAGCATATTCAACAATTCTGTCTTCCTCTCTAGCGTCATAGTAGCTTTCAGGCATTTAACATTTTTGCTAGGGGCGTTAGAAGGTTCGGGACATTTGGAAGTCATCTTACGGCTCTCAGAAAACGAAAGTATTGGTTCCGATCGGTCCCGCAGCTACAGTAGGAGAAGTAAAATTAAGTTCCACAAAGCATAATATTATGTTTACGTGTGAAGCTTACTGCGGAGCAGGAACATAAGAAAATATGCGGATTCGTGATTCCCGGAATTCAGAAGCGCGAATTTTCGGCGTAGTACTGCAGTACTTACGCAAAACTTTTTCTGTTGAAAAGGCCGTTCTCCGTCTTTACCCTGTAGTCAGCGCCAAAAGCGCCAATTGTCTGCGTGTTGCAGAATCCATTATTCTGATTAAATAACGGAATATCAAGCAGCAGGCAGCTGCATTCTTGTTGGGTAACAATGAGGGGATTAGCAGCAGTAAGTCTTTGAAGAAGCAATGGAGGGAACAGCCGTCGAACATTCACAGTTATCGAATTTGGCTCCATAACCGTAACCACGTGCACAAAGACCTTGTAAAGTTCACGCTTACTAATTTTCTATGCCCATTCACCGCTCAAACTGAATAACACTTGTGAAAAGGCATTGCTCCACTGCTTAAGCAATACCCGTAGTTTTTACTGTTCATATGATTGATGGGACTTCGGCGCGCTAAAGTGGCTCTGACTCGAAGAGTAGGTTCTTATTAACAGTAGTTATTTCAAATTTAGTAACACTTTGAGTATCACTGAGATTGCTTACTAATTCTGTATCTACCCGACAAAAGCCTGATACAGGATTAATATGCTGACTATTTCAGCGTTGGATATTTCAACGAACAAGTGTTACCATTAATGTAACCGACTTTCGTTGCTTCTATTGAACAATTCTTTTACAAAATTTTAACTCCAATGCAGACATTATTTTCTAATAGGATGCTTAACTTTGCCACCGCTGAACGTTCTGGGGAATATATTTCTTTTGATGTTTGTCCTGATGAACTGTTTCCATCCGTTGATGACAATTCTCTTGCTCTTGAAAATTTAACGGAAGCGGGTAATGCATCAAACATTTCGGATGCTACGGCAGGTAATTTTACTACTTTCTTCTAAATCAATTTCGATATGTTATGAATCTATTCGACATCAGGCCGTGAAGAAAGTACTTGCGCCTTAAAGCCTCAGCCAGTTCTCCATACACCATGTGGTGGAAACTGCTACCGATTTGGAGTTGAAAAAAACTCAAGGCTCGAATTTGAGGCGTTATCTTCACCAATCGATTTAAAGTAGGTAGCGCCCGACTTACAAGCTGAATAATCCTTGTACATACAATAACAGATGTGAAATATCATTGGAGTTGCGAACGAACGCGCACAGTGGTTTCGTGCTGTTTGCTTGGGATCAAAAAATGGATTACATTGCTTTGTACCTGAAAGATGGAAAATTAATTTTTGAATTTGACAGCGGTTCTGGTCCTGCAATTCTGCGATCGAAAAACGATATCTTTGACTATCAATGGCATTACGTAATTTTGCTTTAAAAGACAGGCGAACGTGTTCAATTCATTACTGCTTATTAAGGTTAAGCTTATTCGTAACGGTCGTGATGGTGCGTTGTGGCTTGACGATATCTTTCAAGCGGAAGGCAAATCAGATGGACTAACTTCTCGCATTGAGCTTAAACGGCCATTCTATGTTGGTGGTTTACCTGATGATACCTACAGACTTGCTCAAAGGCAACGGACAAACTTTCAAGTATAGTTTTTCTGGCTCAATAATGTTGAAATAGAGGCTTTATCCTTTTTTAGTCTATAGCGGCTGTCTTTTCCGGCTGCTTGCGTAATCTTCTGCTAAATGGTAACCCACTAGGAGATATTTCGAACTCAGTAGGTGTTTACCCATGCGACAATAATGAAGAGCGAGGACTTTACTTCGGTGGCCAGCTTGGTTACCTTTTCCTAGAGCAGAAGCTTCAAGTAAGAAAATGTGTATTTCAAAACAGTTCGCCTCGACTACTTAAATTGTAGGTGGACAAAATGCTCAGTTTGAACTTGCAAGTCAAACCTCGAGTTAACGATGGAATTCTTTTCGTGCTTGCTACTCCTAGTGGTTCTGAAATAATAACTAGTCAGCTAGACGACGGAGACATATTAGTGACACTTGAACAAAACGGGAGTACACCGCAACAATTACGAATGAAAATGAAGCAAAAGAACGTGATTTGTGATGGACATTGGCATGCCATTAGGGTTAGAACCGTATACTATTTCAAATTAAATTCGTTAGGTTCTTTTTTTAAGTTGCTCAAAGTTAAAAACTTTCTCACAGTTGCTTTCGATGGCTCGAACGCTCATACTCAGCTTAAGAAAGGTACAACCATCGTCAATGGCGAAAAGTTCAATGTCTACTTAGGTGGCATTCCTGAAAGTTTCGTTGCAAAGGGACTTTCTAAAGGTAATAACTGTTAAGCTAAGACTTACGGCAAATTTATTCCTTCTAGGTTACTTCGTTGGCTGTATGCGGGATATATCGTTGGAGCCCACCAATGGAAAGCAGCGCAAATACACTGACTTCAAAGAAGTTCCTTTATTTGGAACCGTTTCGACAGAAGGCTGTCCGCTTGACTAATGAGCCAGTAGAATGGATACAAAAGAAATAAGCTTAAGAGCCATGAGCTTAAGCTAAAACTAATTGCTGATGCATAGCAGCGCAGTATTTTGTGCCTTGACGTACCTTCGGCATACCAATAATAATACTTACACCATAAATTCATTGTTCACAACTTGTTTGTGTTTGGAGAAGCTTGTAGACTTCACCGCTCATTGCTAAGTTTCCGTTTCAGAAACTTAGCAGCATGTTTCCCCGGGACATCGACCATCGCGGACCACCGGCGGATATGCCACCTTGTCCAGCCACGGTTACAGGCACATGCGTGTTAATCACTCGGCGAACTTTGATGAATTAACTTAGATTAGTTTGAACACTTCGTAGAAAGTATCACTAGCCTTAGTCGACGCCTGCCTACAATCAATTTAAAGTACGCGCGCTATCAATTTACGACTTGCGAACTTACCGCCGCGTAAGATTAATTTTAAAATCAGTTGAGGTCATCCGTTTAATGCCAAACGTCGTTAGTATGGCATATCAACAGAGCGCCTATGCGCCAAATGTCCAGCGACATGAACACCCCAATCGAACCAAGAAGAGTAACGAATCCGTTAAAGCATCGAGTGGTAAAGGCGGTTGCTAGTAAGCTAGTGGACAAAAAAATGATGTGTTTATATACGCATAAAGAATTTTTCAACGTAGTACATCGGTTACAAGGACTGCTAGAAGTCTTGTATACATCTGACGAATCGCGTGAATTGGTTGAAACAATGCTAAAAATTGATGCCAAAATTTCAGCTCTGAAAATGATAAAAGCATTTAATAAGGAGGAATTGGAGGCTTTAAACAATTGCCACCGATATATTCTTCAGCTGATGCGCATAATGTGCGCCTGCTTCGATGGAGCTTTTCCATTCGAAGGCGGTCTCGTCACTGCCCGTTTCGAAGAAATTACGAGTATTTTAGTCGAAGTGCTTTCTACCCATTTATCGGCGAAGTCCATAGAGCATACGAAGCAAGTGTGTCAAAAGCTTAGCTGCAGAAGCCTTTGGGTAAAAGTGTATTCGCTAAAAAATTCAGTGCCTAAGTCACTTTTTTTTCAATCCCTTTTTGAGATAATCCACGCATAAATTATGGAGCCTTTAAAAGGACCTTGAGACGTACCTGTCTTTTGCTACTGCAACAGGGGTAACCCTCGTCATATGGGAAAGACAAGCTACCATGCCTTAAAGATCGCATCTCGTAAAACTGCCGAGGCTCGATACACTGTCACTTTTTGCTGCAATAAACTTATTTTTTGAAGATTTTCAGCTTGGAACACATGCGTTGATGAAACCCGAAACTGCGACCACTTACCTCAACAAAGCATGATGGCAGTATTACAAAGAATAAGGGGTTCGTGACCTAGCAGCACCGCCCCAAAGAGAATTATTGACATATGCCTTTTCTTTTTATCAGTGCGACCGAAACTAACATGATTATTGCTATGCACGTAATAGAAAAACCATATTATGTCATATCTCAAAAAACTATTTAGCAACAAAGGTGCAGCGTACGTTTCGTCATTTGGATAGGTTGGGAAGCTTTCATCTTCACAAAAAAGCTTTACGTCTTAGAGAACTAGGCCGTTTTCTTTCAAAATATAACTGAGTGATCGTTTCTGCTGCTATGCTCCGTACGTCTGGTAAACCTATTTAGTACGATTCATTTCTCATAGCCTTTGCAGTGCTGTACAACATGCGCTAATCGGAAGATGATCAGTTTTCGCGTTGAAGTTGAGGCAAGACAGTTTCAATTGAATAGATGATTAGCATTCACAGGCAACTGGCCAATCAGAATTGACCCAGACTTGAGCAATCAGCGTCGCTGTCACTGAGCCAATCATTATCATCCTTTACTTACGTAAGGGGAGTTCTTATAGGCCGTGATATACGGTAAATAAAGTGTACACAAACCAACTAGTAACGTTAAACAACAGCACCACTCATTGCCGCTCATTATACCGTATCTCCGACCGAGATGTGCACGTTTCCTCCCTCAAAAGGCGCTACACTGCTCCTTATGCAAAATTTTTTCTCGCTTTTTATGATCACATTGAGGTTCAAATAATGGTATAATTTTGAACTACACTTTGCGAAAGAGCTCGAGCTTGCCATTGTTCAATGTGGTGCTATTCAGGCGAATTCCAAAAGCACGTAATTTATTGTCGTTCGTTGACTCCATATGCTCAAACAAATTCTCATAAATCAGATTTTAGAATAACGCGAAAATAATCAGCGTTTTGAAAATCAACAGGTGCAAATGATAATGCATACGAACTTGTAAATCAAGTTCGCATTTACAGTAATTAGTACTATGTCTGTTCGAACGGTTAATCGTATTAGTAAGTAATTGTTGTTTAAATAGATGCACTGAGGCGGCTTGCTCAAATCGGACTTTACAATTTTCAGATAAAGCTGTTTGAATTAGAGAACTTAGATGGCGAGATCAATGCTTTGCACTCCTGTATATAGTGAAGCTCAAACATTTCAACACCGGAGTCCGTCATCATCATGTTAGTTAATCAGTTAATCAATGCTCTAGTGATTTAATTGGCCATCCATTTGCTAGCGTCAGTTTATAATTATTCGTTTATTACAAATTTAATATAAAGCAGTTAGTGTTACTTAAATTTCCTCTTACTCCTTTGCTTCATGTTGTTGCTGTAGAAGCATAGAAACTTGACATTGTTAAGCGCGGAATTCGCGTAGTGCTTTTCAATTTCTGGTTGGAAAATTCAAACAACCCTGCAGCCTAGTTTATTTCTGCTTTGGGTTAATCTTAATTTTCGCGAGTGCGCGGCCATCGTATGAACAAGAGTTCTAAATTTCTCGCAGTCGCAATAAGCCAATGGCTTAATTTCTCTTTGTCAGCTTTTGGGTGAATATACGTACCGATAGATTTTTATTTTCAGGAAACATGGCTCGCAACCATCATCCTTCCTCATTGAAACGAAGGCAAACCAGAAAACGTGCGAGAGAAGGTGCTCATCTCCTTTCCGTAACTGTTTATTGAGCGTTGTTGATTTAGGCGAACTCATTAGCGTTGATCTTTTTCTGCCCAAGTTTTGGAATACGAAGTTGCTCGTTTGTGGCGTAGGCGAGTTTGGCCAACTCGGCCTTGGTGAGGACCAAGTATGTGTAAACAAGTTTAGTGAAGTGCAGTTCAAAGAGTCATTTAACATAATTATGGTTGCCGCTGGAGGAGTGCATGCATTATTCTTAACAGACGCGGGTGCCGTTTATTCTTGTGGCTGCAATGACGATGGTCCACTGGGTAGACAGTGCTTAGATGAAAACGGCGCCGAAGTCAGCGATGACACAGATTTCACCTTTCGACCTGTTCAGTTTAAAACAGAAGAATTGAAATTGCATGGGCGAATTGTAATGATAACCGCTGGTGATTGCCATTGTGCGGCGTTAACTGAAAAGGGGTCTGTATTTGTTTGGGGAACTTTTCGTGGAAAAGAAGGACCAATTGGTCTTATGATTGATGATACCAGCGGACAGATAATAAAAAAGGCTATCCGACCGCACATTCTTGTTGACTATAGAGTTCACCACATAGTTAAGATATCATCGGGTACCGATCACTTGGCAATGTTAGATCGCGAAGGATCAGTTTGGACTGTTGGCGCAACAACAGTCGGTCAACTTGGTCGTCTGCGGGTTACAGCAGATATGGACTGCACTGGTTATCGGCTTTTGTCTCGTTTATTGACGCCCGCAAAAGTTAATGAAGTGATCAAAAGGCCGAAAGCATTAAAAGTTTATCCCCTACGTTTCAAAAACGTATTTTCGACTGCTTATGCCGTGTTTGCCCTTTCTTTCGACGACGACGTTATCTGCTGGGGTGTGAACAACTATTTCCAATTGGGTTAGTGTCGGAATGATCATTTCGCCGTTTAACTTTTTCTTTTCGTTAAGGTATTCGACCAACAGAGGATGGTCGTTTGTTCGAGCCCTTTCCGGTGTTCAGCAGCAAACTGAACGCCGGAAACCGTTATAATGCATTTGCTGGAGAACATCACATTTTGGCACTTTCAGTCACTGGCGTTGTTTATGGCATTGGCCGTGGCTTAGACGGACGTCTAGGTTTAGGTCGTTCAGTTGATGTTGAAGAAGATGCTGCGAAAATTGGTCCATTTTCGTCATCATCTGTTTGCGGAGTGGCCGCCGCCGGAAGTTGTTCCTTCGCCTGGACTGAAGATGGTTTGTCTTTTAATCTTTTCTAGTTCTTTCTTACTTCATCACCATTTTTACGGAAGCAAACGGCTATCCAGACAATAAGTTCAGTAAAACTATTATCATTTGAACTACAATTCCGCAGACAGTATAACTAATAATAGTAAGGAAAAGAGCATTATTATACGGAAAATGACTTATACATTTTTCATTTGAGGGCTCGTCCGCGTCTGTTAGGCACTAGTTAAGCCACTTTTTGAACTTTAGAAATTAGTCGATGTTATTGAAATCGGTTAGTCTGTAGCGACTTTTATACTTGCTGAAATAGCAGCAAGTATAAAACAGTTGATACTTATGTCGTTTTTGTATGTTTATGGCAATTTGCGTGCTTCAAGACTGACGATTGGAAAGAAATAATATCGAATCATGCAAAAAGTTAGGCAACGCTTCTAGCAACTCAGATGCCAATAAAATACTAGCTCATAGTTGGATGTTTGCATGGAAGAAGAAAAGAAATGGTGAGAAAACAAGGCAAGTTCTTCTAGGAAGCGGTAGGCTTGCAATTTAAGAACAGCAGGTACAATATTTTTCAGCTTCTGCAAGAACTGAATTGTTTGTTCTCTTGCTAATTCGATTAATCGAAGGTTCGTTGACAGAGCTCTCGGGACCAACCTTGTCTTGTTGAAAACACCATTTTTCAAGTTAGTCTTTTATCTCTGTATCTCAACGGTAATATATCCCGTTTGTACTGTTCTGCCGGTTAGGAATTAGTTCAAGCAGTTGTAGATATTCTGGGCGGTACAGTCGGGATATACCGTCGTTGACGCACACGGATGAAGCCCTGCCCTGTTAGGATATGTTGAAATATGCCTGGAACCGTGCGTACGCGCGATGGCTTAGAATTGTAGGAAGCGCAGCTCTTGTAAAAATATTAAACACCGGTGCTTCCGTGAAGTAAAGTTACATTTTAAGTTTCGTAACAATCTTTAATTTTAGGAAGCGGCTTTGCATGGGGTGCTAATATAGGCGGACTGCTGGGATTGCCTGTGCCTGAGGATGCTGTTGTGAACAAGCCGAAAAGGATACCCTTAAACAGGGATGGTAACGTTGTCCAAATAGCCACAAACGGCGTGTTTGTTATGATGTTGACTTCTGGCGACAAATGACAAGATGAACATTAAAAATTTTTCATTAAATGTTTTTATCCTATTTTGTCATAGAGCCTCTATGGATTGTCTTTCATCATTGGGCAATAAGGGTTTCAAAGGCAAGAAGACGAGAGCGAAAAAACTATTCATATTTGATAGCAGCTTTAGTACCATGTATGAAGGAACGAAAATGAAAAAATAATAAAGTTTATTAAATCAGACAAGGCTGAGAGAATTAATAAGACAGCTTTCAGGAGGCGCTATCTCATACTATGGACGGTATCTGCAAAGCCCCTATCGAGTCTTCTGCTTTTGTTGAAAGTTATAAAAGAAAGAGGAAGGTTAGTACCCTCGAGAGGAAACTACTGCACGAAAGTGGTGAACTGATAATGGACATAGCAAGCAAGTTTCAACTTTTTCTATCGACGATCTCAATGTTAAATGACAAAAACTGATTTACTAATGTAGTGAAATCATCAACATCAGTTAGATCCGCTATCAACATCAACACCTTTATAGCAGTGACAGTAAGAAAACCCCTCTATAACTGAGCTGAAAAATTTTCCTGCTTTCAGGGCATTTAGGACTTCCTATTTTAAGCTAAATTGGCTAGAGTAAATGACGAAATTTCTCGGTTGGAATTACAAAAATTTAAAAATCCATTTTTTGAAGTCAGCATAGCAATAGTACCTGTTTCATTGGACTTTTGGTTGTATACTTATAAAATAATGTTACGAAGTTGCCGTAGCGCATCGAAGACTGTTTCCATCGTTTTATAAATGCGAGATCAAGCGGAGCTCATGGGCGCAATCTAAAAGTTGAGCTTTGTAAATGAAACGTAGCAGTCGGGCATGACTACTGAAGTTCAGTGAAGAAATATTTTTCAGCAAGCGCATTTTTCACAGGGCCTTTGTCCAACACACTGCAAAGCAGTTGCCCCTAACTCTTGACGACGCAACTTTCACCCAAGTTAAAACCAAGCGGCTTCTATCACGCCTTTGATCAATTCTAAAAGCGTATACACCATTAACTAAAACCATATCAGCATCATTGATGTTGATGTATCGTTTCAGCAGCAAAAATGCATTGCAGGTGTCATGCTCTGTCCGATGTCCATTAAAGGCACATTTTTATTCCCCTTTGAAGCCCAAAATTCTTATTAAAGGAAAGGCATTACCGCTTTTTCATTTGCTTGGTAACCTTTTATCTTCTTCTCCGCGTAGATTTCCTTCCGCTGCCTGAAAGCACAGTTTCTCTGATCTGGCAACAGTTTTAATATTTTTCATTTGGTCTTTCCACCTCTTTTTCTCGTTGTTTATATTAGGTGTCAGAAAAACTTCTGAGCGCTAAGCTTGTGTTTCAAGTCTCATCCACTGCTTAGGTTGGTGAATCTCTTTTGTGTAGACGTAGTCCATTGTGATGGCATGTAGGTGCTATTTCTTTTTTTTTACTGACACGCTGTAATTGTAAAATAGGGGTATCTCATTATCCCTAAAGTATGGTTTTAGTAAATGGTGAATACGCTTTTAGAATTGATCAAAGGCGTCATAGAAGCCGCCTGGATTTAACTTGGGTGAAAGTGGCGTCGTCAAGCGTTAGGGGCAACTGCTTTGCAGTGTGTTGGACAAAGATCAATTCAATGCTGCTCCCATGGCGTGGTTCACTGTGTTATGTAGCAAACAAATCAAGGCTGCAAAAGCTAATCATCCTCCCTGAGAGTTCCCTCCGCCAGTGTGCGCCACATAATGCTTATCGAGCGGGAGCAAAACCAGTATCCCTATCTTTCAGCGAGAAAATGAGAAGAGATAAGCTCTAAGAGGGGCTGCTTTTGCTTTGATTAAGCAGTTAGCATTTTGGCAGCGCCCTTTCTGACTACAAATTCAGTTTGTGCAACCGAGTGTTCTGCCTGCATAAGCGAGATACAAGTTTTTACATTTTCTTTGCTTCCGTGTGGTTAGAACTACCGTTTATGAGGTTGTATTCGTCCGACTGGTTGAATTGAAGATTCGACTTTCATTTTTTTTAGCCCTTTGAACCAGAAGTGGCTTTCCGACTTCTTTCTTCCTTTTTCCGCCTGTTCACTACTTACTGTCACCTTCACGGCTTTGCGTTAGGTGTTCTAGATATTGTTCTAACCAAAAACGTTCGTTGTCGCCACCGCCCTTCATTACTCAAATCAAATGGTTATATTTAGGCAAATAGAAAATGAGAAAACTGACCAGTTCGTTAGACAGTTGAGGTGAATCGGCTGTAATAGGCACACTGAATCTTCCAGATGCGGAAGTGGAGATGTTAATAGGTATTCCATGTTTCAATTCTTCATTTGAATTTTTTTCTGCCATACGGGATAGAGTCGACTATTCAAACTAATGTCTGTAGACGGTAGTTTGATCTAGCGGTGATGAAATCATTGTAAAGATAGTTGGGTTGGCTTTTAAAGCTTGTTCCCAATTTACTTGTTATATACTTCATTAGTTAAGCGAAATTGGTAGCATGTGACGATCTGTCGCGTGTAAGTAATTTTGAAAATATCCAAAGTTCTTGTACCATTGTCGGTAGGTTAAATGATGATCTCTGCTTGCGAGTGAGTGGACAGCAACAAGACGTCTGAAACAGTTATGCGTGAGAATTGAATTGCAGTCGAGAAAACTAACTTTCATAGTTGAGATGTTCGAATCATGGTCTACTCACACACAACCATAATAGTTTATCCTTCTCACGATTGCACAAAAGATTACTCGAAATGTGCAAGATTATTTCAAACTTTTATCATTAAGGAAAAGTCTGTTATTAACCTTGGTTCACTGAGTCAGGTGTTCATTTGACGTCTTTTCCAACGCAGTAGTTAGGACTCATGGACGAAATTTTGTTTCTCACGTCTATTATTGAATGGTTCTTTGCCATCAAAAGGCATAAAGAATAGAGCGTCAGTTAAGGTTGAACCTGCTAATCATGGCAGTTCAAATTTAGACTTTTTACAGTACACGTTTTCCAGAAAGCAATTGCGCCACCTGCGCGCGTACGCAAAACGTAGCATATATTTTGGAATGCAAGCTTGAACGTAGACTTTTTTTAGGGTAAAACGAACTAACAGGATAACACAAGGAAAGCTTTAACGTTAAATGCGATGTATCATCTTTGAACAGTGAGTCAATAGGGGAAGACCTTTCACTGTACAATCGTTCAGTAGTTTCTTTTGTATCAGCTTGCTGGTGTTGCAGTCTCGTTTACTGATGAAACTCGTTTGAGCCTACCGTACTCATTAAGAGAAATAAAGTTCACTATCTGTTAAAGTAGCGTGGTCAGAGTTTCTTTACCGCACAGATCTGATCAGTGGCTGACTAGATGTGTTACTAATTTTTTTCGTACTCAAAAAATTAAGTGACTAACTCCTCAACTTCTGTCCTCTAAACTTTAGCACGACATGTGGAAAACTAAGGCAACATCGAGTTCTTGAATATGAGCCGAGGCGTGACTTGCCACCCAATGCGAAAAAAGAAGATGAGATTTTATACTGCTGTACCATTTTTGTAAACGTTAAGACAGATGTACTTGTTCAGTTTACTCAGGCTAGGCTTGTGGTATGGATTTTACAACATTCTAGAATTGGCTGTAATAGAGAGATGGAGTTATACACTGTTAGCTTAAGTTCATCGATGTAAGCTTCACCTACATCATAGAAGCGCGAATGATATTTTTTAAGTGCATATGATATCGCTTGCTGTTTTAAAACGAGGACTGGTAACAAAGGAGTTTTTCATCTCAAAAACTAAATAGTGTAAGCGGTGTTTAGCTCTTAGTATTTTATACCAGACAGACGCTGTTAAAGAAATTGTTTTTTTAGCACTGCTAAGGAACCTTGTTTAGCCGGTTCGGCGAACTGTCTACTAGACTGACTGTCCTGTTGCTCCGTGTAAAAGAAAATTTGTGTCTTTTGTGCCACGGCGGTGCCGGAAGTATCAGGCGGCAACTCCAAAGGAGGTCAAGTGTCGGAAGAGAAATGTGCGACAATCTTCGAATCCATTGTGTTTCCCGTACCTTCAATGCAAGCGCAGGTGCTACATTCCATCACCTTCGCAAATTCCTACAGGTCACTACACGCATCAGTGACACAAACAGACGCAATTACATTGCAGTGTAGCGAAATACTTCGGCGCTACACCGCAATATAATTGCGTCTGTTTGTGTCACTGATGCGTGTAGTGACCTGTAGGAATTAGCGAAGACCTGTAGAATTTGTGTACGTTTAAAGCGGTAAAGGTGACTGAAGTTCCCCTGTATGAGTGGAATGGCGAAAAAATAGTAAGAGTTCCGTAGCGTTCAAGCACTGTTTACGCGGAAGAGATACCAAGAATTGAACACGTCGTGGAATGAAAAAAATATGGAATCGCTTCTGGAATGTCGGTGAAAAAGCTAATGAGTGAACAATCAATGAAAAAACGAATTAACAGTTTTGCAGCTAAAGAATCTTCAACTTTGCCACGTTAAATAATTTAAAATTTGAAAATACGGTCAGGTTGTCGATAGCTGAACCTGCATATTCTTCTTATCTGTATTTGGTTTTGGTCGCGGTGCATTTAGACGAAGGATTAGTAATTCAACGCAAGCTCTTCCATGTCGTATCAAGGTAAGCTTGACATTGATAGTTGCTCTACGTCATCCAAGGTTTCTTACGAAATTGTTTACGTAGTAGTCTGTAGTTAATACTCCGCCTTTCGATTATTGCTAAGTTCTTGCGTAATGTTTCAGCTGAAAAAACTCGTAGAATTGTTTTTACAGTAGCTACCTTTCTAACTTGCATGAATGTTGTTGATTATGCCTATGTTTCGTTTAAAGTTTTTAAACTTATCGTACCTTGTAACAAGATTGTAATTCTTTTCTTTCTCTTTGTCTTTCTAAAAAATAGTGCAATTCGATGCTATATTCTTTCGTCAGTCTGATCCATAACTCTCTATAGAACAACTATAACACTATAAGTACTTATTGCGTAACTGAAGTACGGAATTTCGATCCCGTGAAAACTTTCATTAAGCGCAGCTTCCAGGAGGGCACGGTTCCCGTCTTCAGCGCAAGATTAGTCTGTGCTAGTGTTCCCACTGAGCAACTGCATTCAATTTCGTACGTAATACCATGCGGTTATCCGCTGAAACTAAGGGGTTGTCGTTCAGAATATGGGACAGATATTGGGTGATCTTTTTGAACTCTAATTGAAATTCAAGTGGCTTTCCCAGTTGTTTCATCTTTCCCGTAATCTAGCGATATCGTGGAAGAATCAAGTAAGGCATTGGTGTTCACCCCTCTGTAGAAAACTGCCGACGGCTGAATCTTTTATCAGTGATCTGTTCTATCAGGTTTGTCGAAAATCCGTCTTCCTTGAACGTCTTTTAGAGATAATTTAGTTCTTCGAGAATGAATTCATTGTGCTGTATTAACTTTGAACTAATACGTCTTGTATAGAGTCCGTAGTTACGGCTCAGAGAGAGTAATAGAGCAGGATCAGGTACGCATCTGAAGCATAGCTTTGCTAGATTTCGCGCAAAAGCTTTCTCCTTCTGAAAATCGCTTGTTTGTAATACAAATATTTCATAATTTAAATATGCCATTTTTCATGTTTCAATTGTTTCTTCTTACGGAATTCGTCCCGTTAAAATACAAAACTTTTAATAAGATTCCGTAGGTTTCAGGCCGCGTGCGACCCGTCCTCAGCGGTGCTAAAATTAATGACATTAACAGTACCAAACTAATTATTATATCGGTGTGGAGACTCGAGTACGCACCGCATTCTCATAGTCGAGCTCGCTGACCTGTAAAAGAAAATTGCGGATCAAAACACGGCAGAGAAGAAAACAGAGGTGACGCGAAAGAGTTCCCGATTCGACAAGGAAGCCTTCGGTGACGTTTGCGGCCTGCAATTTATTTCGTTCTCGTAGCAAATAACCTCGAAGAGAATGTCGACCGATGGAGTGTGAATTAGGCGGGAGAGAACAGTGTTTTCAGCGTATAGGGACAAAAGGGTTGGCTTTGTCTTGCTGCAATTTATTAGAGTACGAACTTATAACCATTCTTTACCTTTCCATTTTTTCATTGACTGATTGGTCAAATTATTCACCCTGTAGCTGAGACTGTAATCATTTTCACGTTCAATGTGATTCTCCATATGCTGTAGAACAGCGCAATTTTGCGATGCAGTTCTTTCCGCACAGCAGAATTTTCTTATCACCGTTTATGATTTTCAAAAATAGCAAAAATGAGGGATCATGGTTGGGTTGTTTATTGGCCGCGTCGGTTTAGTAATTCTTGCAGACTGAATTTTTGTTAATGATGAATGTACGTATGTAATTTTTTGTTATAATGCTCAGTGTGTTAAACCGACAAGACATTGCTCCTCAAATGAGTAAATTTATACCAGATTAAATGTTTCTTATCTTCTTTGAATCGCTCACTTACGTTTAGCTCAGTTTCTTCTGCATAAAGGTTCGAACAGCTGCTGCATTCAACTACGTACAAGATGCTTTAACGTTTGTCCTCCGAAACTAAGAGTTTGTCGCTTCAGATTATGGAGTTGATATTGGGTGACCTTTTTGTTCTTTAAATAAAATTTAGAGACTTTCCTAATTCCCTTATCTTTTCCTCTAATGTACCGATATCTGGAAAGATCGTTTACGGTTATGGTTTTCATTCCGCTGTTTTTTTCAGTGATCGTTAGTGTGAGATTTGTTAAAAATCTGTCTTCCTTGATCGTCTTTCAAAGATCATTTAGCTGAATGGGAAACGAAAGGCTCAGCAACAGCGGCCTGCTTTTCTGAGCGATCGCTTTCCCTTTCGATGCGATATGGAAAGTAGCGCCAGAAACATAATCCTGAAATGTTCTATATTTTAGACAGCTGTGTTGGTTCCTGTACGACTCCTCGACGCCATTATATCTGTTGATGGCCGTGATCGTCTAAAGTTGCTCTTCTAAAACCTGGAGGCACCTAGAAGACGTAGTTTAACTGGCGAATAGTATGCGCCTATAGTTAAGCGGAGCCATATTCCTAGTTTTCAGAGGCCAAGTAATGAACGGAAAGCCGAAAATATGAAAAACTTCTCTTTTTACATTTTTCGTACAGTAGATGAACGAAAAGCAGGTGGCGATAGTTTCAAAAATACTCACAGGCCGTCCCCTGCGCGTTGGAGAAATCTTTTGTCGGCGAGATGGCTACAGTGGACCTTGTAATGGTCCTGCGGAATGGGAACGGAAGTGCCGACCGGTAACGAGACTGTTTTCCTGCGCGATGGTTTCATTTGAAACCAAACAGAGAGCAGCGGGCAGAAAAGTATTCCTGCATCATTCCTTTTTTTAAATAGCTACTTTGGGTCGCGTAGAAACTTTGGAAGCTATAGATTTCGTTCGTTCCCCTGGCGGTGTTCGACGCAAGCCGCTCTTTTATACATTCAGCGCGCATGGAGGAAGGACTTTAGCTAGCGAATATTATGTCGCTATACTTATGGAGAGCAATGTTGAGATTTTTCGTCGCTCGTTTGGACAATCCGCGGCCGAAAACAAGAAATAGTTCTTTTTTTACATTCTCGTACAGTAGGTGAACGAAACGCAGGTACCGATATTTTCAACAATACTCGCAGGCTGTCCGCTGCGCGCCGGATAGGTCTTTCGTCAGTGAAAAAACCGTAGAGCCGCTATGATGCTCCTGCAAAGTGGGAGCAGGAACACGGAGGGGAACTCACCCTGTTTTTGCGCGTGATCCCATCATCTGAGCAGAAATGCAAAGTGGTCGCAGAAACCAAATCATGCACCGTACTAGCTTTTATACAGCTGTGTTGAGTCGCGTACGAGTCTTAGAAGCTGTTAGACTTCCTGATGGCGGTGTTTGACTGAAGTTGTTTTTCCTTGCCCTGGGGGCACGGTAATGAAGAAATTTAACTGCTGAATATTATGCGCGTATACCTACGCAGAGCTATATTCCTGTTTTTTGGAGCTCATTTGTGCAACGGGAGAGCAGAAACATGAAAGCGCGTCTTTTTGCATTCTTCGTACAGTAGATGAACGAAAAGCAGGTACCAGTATTTTCAAAATTCCTAATTAGGCGTCGCATGCGCGGAGAAAAAGTTTTTCGTGAGCTAGAGGGCTGGAGCAGCGCCGTAGCTTTCTTGCGGAGTGGGATTTGATACGCGGACCGATAGGGAGCCTGTTCTTCTGCGCGATGGCTTCATTTGAAACTAAATCGAAAGGAGTGCTCAAAAACGTGTTCGGTGCATCCTTCTTGCTGTTAAATGGATGCTCTGACTCGGATAGAGACTTTGGAAGCTGTAAGTTTCGTTTGTCACGGTGATCGACGAAAGACGCTCTTCTATACACTGGCCGCGCATGGACGAACAAGTTTACGCAGCGAGTATTATGTTCCTATACTTATGGAGAGCAGCATTCGGACTTTTCGAGCCACGGGAGGCTGGAAATAGGAGAAATGACTTTCTTCGTACAGTAGATGTACTAAAACCAGGTACCACTTTTTTCAAAAATACTCAGGCCTTCCTCTGCGCGCCCGACTAGTGTTTTGTGCACGAGAGCGCTTCAGTAGCGCAGTATCGGTTCTCTGTTATGGGAACGGAAACGCAGAACTATAATGAGCCCCTTTTTTTTGCGCGATGGCTTCATTTGAATCCAAATCTAACGCAGCCGGCATAAACGTATTTCTGCATTATTCTGGCTTCTGGAAGCTATAGGTTTCGGTGGGTGGGGCGGTGTTTGACCAAAACCGATCTTGTATAGCCTGGGCGCGCATGGACGAAGTAGTTTAAGTAGGGAGTATCATAGGCCCATACTTATAGAGAGCATAGTTCGGATTTTTCCGAGGTCGTTTGGGCTACGGGATGCTATATGGGTTTTAACGTACAGTAGGTTAACGATAAGAAGGGAGTAGTATTTTCAAAAATAGTCACTAGCCCTCAAACGCTCGCAGGAGAACGGTTTTATTTTCGAGACGGCTACAGACGCGTCAAACCTCTTCTGCGAAAAAGGATAAGGAAAGGCTGAGCGTGAACGAAACAGTTTTTTGCGCCATCGCTTCATCCGAAACGAAATGGAAAGTTGCGGGCACAATCGTATTCATTAATGCGTATAGCCAACAGATGGCCGTGCTGTCCCGCTATGGAGCTTTGGAATCTGCCAATTGTCTTGATAGTGGTGCTCCAATGGAGCCGCACTTGTATATTCTGAGGGGCGCATGCAGGAACTTTTAACTGGCTAATATAGTGCCCCTATACTTAGGGTTAGTGCCATTCCGATTTTTCAGTGCTTGTGCGAGCAACGGACAGCTGGAAATATGATAAAATGCTAGTTTTTGGATTAATGGTACAGTAGGTAAAAGAAAAGCAGGTACCAGTAATTTCAAAAATAGTGATGAGGCCTCCGGAGCGCGTGGACAAATTTTTTTGTCTGCGAGAAAGCTACCGGAGGCTGCGTGAAACCGTTTCGCGTCACAAAAAGGTGGGCCAAACAGACGCGGAACGTCTTTTCACTTTTGCGTCAAAAGAAGGCACGTCAAAATGAGACGTCATATTTTAACTGTGCGTAAATTTGTTTTAATTGGAAAAAAAGGTGTGTTTAGCTTAACTAGGAAAAGGGCATGTTGACTGCTGCTGAATGTGAGAATTGCGTGAAAAGAAAGCGAGTCACTCTGACTTGAAACGCTATTTTGTCATCGTCGGGATAATGTTATGTATTTGCAGTTAAACGTGAAACGTAACGTACATAAACAATATGACGTGAATTAATTATAGAAGAGAATGATAGATTTCTTGCAGTTTTAGATTTAAAGTAAATGTTTTCAGAAAAGTGGGTATTGCGAATTGTTTTCCAGTTTCAAAAGTGCTCATCCTTTAAGCTCTCTTTAAACATTTTGAAGCTGGCGGTGTATAAAAGGTATGAGCATAGAAGCAAACAGTTAAAGTGAACAACTGTGCTGTTTGCTCGAAACTTTAAGAATACAGTAAAATTGAGGTAAGGAAAGAACAAAAGAATAATGAACGAAACGCAAATGAATACAATTCATCGTGGCAAGTGGACAAGAATGAAGCGATGGGAGAAGAAAGCCGTAGAAACCAGGATGACATGAAAGACGGAAAGGCAGCATAGAAGGCACCATGAGAAAGGTGAGAAAGAAGAAAAGAAACGACAAAGAAGTATTAAAGAAGAAGGAGAGGAATAAGGTAGAAAAATGCGAACGAAGGGAAAGAGAAAGAAGGAACAAAATGTCAGAAACAAAACGGTAGAAAAGAAGGAAGAAAAAATTATCGAAGACAATTTTGTGCCAACATAGAGCATACCACACTACATACAATCTTCAACGGGTTTAAACAGAGTCTAAACGATGGCCAAATCAGAAACTGGAAAATAATTGACATTTCAACAAAGTTTCACCAGTTAATTCCCACCTACAATGGATAGCTGTGAATATAAATCCTTTACGATAAAAACTGTTAAATCGTGATTCTATTTTATTGTGAATATAACGTTTCCGTAAAAGCACAACTTATATTTAGACATGTAATTATTGTTGCTAATATTTTCTTATTAAGTTGAGATTTAGGGTTTATTGCGCCCTGTCAAAGGTCCTTTGAATCAGCGTTAATGTCGAGCAACAATCCGCCCAGAAAGCTCTACTTGGTAAGAAAAGATGAGAAAACAATACGTCGTATCTTTTTGTATAGTGCAATAATGGATTAATGATCGCAGTTATTTGGTAGTGTTTCATGTGTAATGTAGTTTGCCTGGAAAAACCAGCCTAAATTTGTTTTTTTTTAAAGACGATTGATAGTTGCCCATGAAAGCGACCGTTCACGAAATCTACCACAACTTTGTCATTCACTTTCCTAAGGAGAATAAGTAAAGTATACCCAACATGAAAACCAGTAATTTAGTTCCCCATTAAAGACGGAACATCAAAAAGTAAATTTGTTTTAAGAACAAAGCCTCTTTCAATTCTTTTATTAGTTGCTATGGTTTTTGTGGTTGTAAATTGCTGTATGCACTACAACAACTCAACAAAATGCTCTACAAATTGCTGTATGCTGTATGCAATACAACCGCTAGAACAACTCAACTTAAAGCTACTTTTAAGTTCTCCTTCGCTGCTACATTCAGGTGAAGCAGAAAAGAAAAACGGCGAAGAATTTGTGTTTGTTTAAAGCGGTAAAGGTGACTGAAGTTCCCCTGTATGAGTGGAATGGCGAAAAAATACAGCTTAGTAAGAGTTCTGTAGCGTTCAAGCACTGTTTACTCGGAAGAGATACCAAGAATTGAACACGTCGTGAAATGAAAAAAATATGGAATCGCTTCTCGAATGTCGGTGAAAAAGCTGATGAGTGAACAGTCAATGAAAACACGAATTAACAGTTTTGCAGCTAAAGAATCTTCAACTTTGCCACGTTAAATATTTTAAAATTTGAAAATACGGTCAGGTTGTCGATAGCTGAACCTGCATACTCTTCTTATCTGTATTTGGTTCTGGTCGCGGTGCATTTAGACGAAGGATCAGTAATTCAACGCAAGCTGTCCCATGTCGTATCAAGGTAAGCTTGACATTAATAGTTGCTCTACGTCATCCAAGGCTTCTTACGAAATTGCTAACGTAGTAGTCACTAGTTAATACTCCGCTTTTCGACTATTGCTAAGTTCTTGCGTAATGTTTCAGCTGAAAAGACTCGTAGAATTGTTTTTACAATAGTTATCATCTAACCTTCATGAATGTTGCTGACTTTGCCTATGTTTTGTCTAAAGTTTTTAAACTTATCGTACCTTGTAACATGATTGTAGTTTTTCTTTTTCTTCGTCTTTTTAAAAAAAATAGTGCAATTCGATGCTATATTTTTTCGTCGGTCTGATCCATAACTCTCTATAGAACAACTATAACACTAAAAGTACTTATTGCGTAATTGAAGTATGGAATTTCGATCCAGTGAAAACTTTCATTAAGCGCAGCTTTCAGGAGGGCACGGTTCCCGTCTTCAGCGCAAGATTAGTCTGTGCTAGTGTTCCCACTGAGCAACTGGATTTAATTTCGTACGTAATGCCATGCGGTTATCCCCCGAAACTATGGGGTAGTCGGCTCAGAATATGGGACAGATATTGGGTGATCTTTTTGAACTCTAATTGAAATTCAAGAGACCTTCCCAGTTGTTTCATCTTTCCCGTAATCTAGCGATATCGTGGAAAAATCAAGTAAGGCATTGGTGTTCACCTCGCTGTAGAAAACTGCTGACGGCAGAATCTTTTATCAGTGATCTATTCTATCAGGTTTGTCGAAAATCCGTCTTCCTTGAGCGTCTTTCGGAGATAATTTAGTTCTTCGAGAATAGATTCATTGTGCTGTATTAACTTTGAACTAATATGTCTTGTATAGAGTCTGTAGTTACGGCTCGGAGATAGTAATAGTGGAGGATCAGCTACGCATCTGAAGCATAGCTTATACTAGATTTCGCGCAAAAGCTTTCTCCTTCTGAAAATCGCTTGTTTGTAATTCAAATATTTCATAATTTAAAAATGCCATTTTTTCATGTTTCAATTGTTTCTTCTTACGGAATTCGTCCCGTTAAAATACAAAACTTTTAATAAGATTCCATAGGTTTCAGGCCGCGCGCGACCCGTCCTCAGCGGTGCTAAAATTAATGACATTAACAGTACCAAACTAATTATTATATCGGTGTGGAGACTGGAGTACGCACCGTATTCTCATAGTCGAGCTCGCTGACCTGTAAAAGAAAATTACGGATCAAAACACGGCAGAGAAGAAAACAGAGGTGACGCGAAAGAGTTCCTGATTCGTCAAGGAAGCCTTCGGTGACGTTTGTGCCCTGCAATTTATTTCGTTCTCGTAGCAAATAACCTCGAAGAGAATGTCCACCGATGGAGTGTGAATTAGGCGGGAGAGTACAGTGTTTTCAGCGTATAGGGACAAAAGGGTTGGCTTTGTCTTGCTACAATTTATTAGAGTACGAACTTATAACCACTCTTTACCTTTCTATTTTTTTTATTGACTGATTGGTCAAATTATTCACCCTGTAGCTGAGACTCTAATCGTTTTCATGTTCAATGTGATTCTCCATATGGTATAGAACAGCGCAGTTTTGCACAGCAATTCTTTCCGCACAGCAGAATTCTCTTATCAGCGTTTATGATTTTCAAAAAGAGCAAAAATGAGGGATCATGGTTGGGTTGTTTATTGGCCGCGTCGGTTTAGCTAATTCTTGCAGACTGAATTTTTGTTAATGATGAAGGTACGTATGTAATTTCTTGTTATAATGCTCAGTGTGTTAAACCGACCAGACATTGCTCCTCAAATGAGTAAATTTAAACCAGATTAAATGTTTCTTATCTTCTTTGAATCGCTCACTTACGTTTAGCTCAGTTTCTTCTGCATAAAGGTTCGAACAGCTGCATTCAACTACGTACAAGATGCCTTAACGTTTGTCCTCCGAAACTAAGAGTTTGTCGCTTCAGATTATGGAGTAGATATTGGGTGACCTCTTTCTTCTTTAAATAAAATTTAAGAGACTTTCCTAATTCCCTTATCTTTTCCTCTAATGTACCGATATCTGGAAAGATCGTTTACGGTTATGGTTTTCATTCCGCTGTTTCTTTTCAGTGATCGTTAGTGTGAGATTTGTTAAAAATCTGTCTTCCTTGATCGTCTTTCAAAGATCATTTAGCTGAATGGGAAACGAAAGGGTCAGCAACAGCGGCCTGCTTTTCTGAGCGATTGCTTTCCCTTTCGATGCGATATGGAAAGTAGCACCAGAAACATAATCCTGCAATGTTCTAGCTTTTAGACAGCTGTGTTGGTTCCTGTACAACTCCTCGACGCCCTTATTTCTGTTGATGGCCGTGATCGTCTAAAGTTGCTCTTCTAAAACCTGGAGGCACCTAGAAGACGTAGTTTAACTGGCGAGTAGTATGCGCCTATAGTTAAGCGCAGCCATATTCCTAGTTTTCAGAGGCGAAGCAATGAACGAAAAGCCGAAAATATGAAAAACTTCTCTTTTTACATTTTTCCTACAGTAGATGAGCGAAAAGCAGGTAGCGGTAGTTTCAAAAATACTCACAGGCCGTCCCCTGCGCGTTGGGGAAATCTTTTTCGGCGAGATGGCTACAGTGGACCTGTAATGGTCCTGCCGAGTGGGAACGGAAGTGCCGACTGGTAACGAGACTGTTTTTCTGCGCGATGGTTTCATTTGAAATTAAACAGAGTGCAGCGGGCAGAAAAATATTCCCGCATCATTCCTTTTTTTAAATAGCTACTTTGGGTCGCGTAGAAACTTTGGAAGCTGTAGACTTCGTTTGTTCCCCTGGCGGTGTTCGACGCAAGCCGCTCTTCTATACATTCAACGCGCATGGAGGAAGTACTTTAGCTAGCGAATATTATGTCGCTATACTTATGGAGAGCAATGTTGAGATTTTTCTTCGCTCGTTTGAACAATCCGCGGCCGAAAACAGGAAATAGTTCTTTTTTACATTCTTCGTACAGTAGATGAACGAAACGCAGGTACCGATTTTTTCCACAATACCCGCAGGCTGTCCGCTGCGCGACGGATAGGTCTTTCGTCCGTGAAAAACCGTAGAGCCGCTATGATGCTCCTGCAAAGTGGGAGCGGGAACACCGAGGGAAACTCACCCTGTTTTTGCGCGTGATCCCATCATCCGAGCAGAAATGCAAAGTGGTCGCAGAAACCAAATCATGCACCGTACTAGCTTTTATACAGCTGTGCTGAGTCGCGTACGAGTCTTAGAAGCTGTTAGACTTCCTGATGGCGGTGTTTGACTGAAGTTGTTTTTCCTTGCCCTGGGGGCACGGTAATGAAGAAGTTTAACTGCTGAATATTATGCGCGTATACCTACGCAGAGCCATATTCCCGTTTTTTGGAGCTCATTTGTGCAACGGGAGAGCAGAAACATGAAAGCGAGTCTTTTTACATTCTTCGTACAGTAGATGAACGAAAAGCAGGTACCAGTATTTTCAAAATTCCTAATTAGGCGTCGCATGCGCGGCGGAAAAGTTTTTTGTGAGCTAGAGGGCTGTAGTAGCGCTGTAGCTTTCTTGCGGAGTGGGATTTGATACGCGGACCGATAGGGAGCCTGTTCTTCTGCGCGATGACTTCATTTGAAACTAAATCGAAAGGAGTGCTCAAAAACGTGTTCGGTGCATCCTCCTTGCTGCTAAGTGGATGCTCTGGTCGGATAGAGACTTTGGAAGCTGTAAGTTTCGTTTGTCGCGGTGATCGACAAAAGGCGCTCTTCTATACACCGGCCGCGCATGGACGAAAGAACTTTACGTAGCGAGTATTATGTTCCTATACTTATGGAGAGCAGCATTCGGAGTTTTCGAGCCACGGGAGGCTGGAAATAGGAGAAATTTCTTTCTTCGTACAGTAGATGTACGAAAAGCAGGTACCACGTTTTTCAAAAATACTCATAGGCCTTCCTCTGCGCGCCCGACTAGTGTTTTGTGTGCGAGAGCGCTTCAGTAGCGCAGTATCGGTTCTCTGTTATGGGAACGGAAACGCAGAACTATAATGAGCCCGTTTTTTTGCGCGATGGCTTCATTTGAATCCAAATCTAACGCAGCCGGCATAAACGTATTCCTGCATTATTCTGGCTTCTGGAAGCTATAGATTTCGGTTGTGGCGGTGTTCGACCAAAACCGCTCTTGTATAGCCAGGGCGCGCATGGACGAAGTAGTTTAAGTAGCGAATATCATAGCCGCATAATTATAGAGAGCATAGTTCGGATTTTTCCGAGATCGTTTGAGCTACGGGATGCTGGAGATATGAAAAAATTCTTGTTTTTACATTCTTCGTACAGTAGATTAACGATAAGAAGGGAGTAGTATTTTCAAAAATAGTCACTAGCCGCCGTCTAACGCTCGGAGAACGGTTTTATTTTTTCGACGGCTACAGACGACGCGCTAACGCTTCTGCGAAAAAGATAAGGAAAGGCTGAGCGAGAACGAAGCAGTTTTTTGCACCATCGCTTCATCCGAAACGAAATGGAAAGTTGCGGGCACAATCGTACTCCTTAATGCGTATTGCCAACAGATGGCTGTGCTGCCCCGCTATAGAGCTTTGGAATCTGCAGATTGCTATGATTGTGGTGTTCCAATGGAGCCGCACTTGTATATTCTGAGGGGCGCATGCAGGAACTTTTAACTAGCTAATATAGTGCCCCTATACTTACGGTTAGTGCCATTCCGATTTTTCAGTGCTCGTGCGAGCAACGGACAGCTGGAAATATGATAAAATGCTAGTTTTTGGATTAATGGTACAGTAGGTAAAGGAAAAGCAGGTACCACTAATTTCAAAAATACTGATGAGGCCTCCGGAGCGCGTGGACAAATTTTTTGTCTGCGAGAAAGCTACCGGTGGCTGCATGAAACCGTTTCGCGTCACAAAAAGACGCGCCAAACAGAACACGTAACGTCTTTTCACTTTTGCGTCAAAAGAAGGCACGTCAAACTGGGACGTCATATTTTAACTGTGCGTAAATTTGTTTCATTTGGAAAAAAAGGTGTGTTTAGCTTAACTAGAATGGGTGCATGTTGACTGCAGCTGAATGTGAGAGTTGCGTGAAAAGAAAGCGAGTCAGTCTGACTTGAAAGGTTATTTTGTCATCGTCGGGATACTTGTTATGTATTTGCAGTTAAACGTGAAAAGTAACGCACGTAAACGGTATGACGTGAATTAATTATAGAAGAGAATGATAGATTTCTTTCAGTTTTAGATTTAAAGTAAATGTTTTCAGAAAAGTGGGTATTGCGAATTGTTTTCCAGTTTCAAAAGTGCTCATCGTTTAAGCTCTCTTTAAACAGGTTGAAGTTGCCGGTGTATAAAAGGTATGAGTAGAGAAGCAAACAGATAAAGCGAACAACTGTGCTGTTTGCTCGAAACTTTAAGAATACAGTAAAATTGAGGTAAAGAAAGAACAAAAGAATAATGAACGAAACGCAAATGAATACAATTCATAGTGGCAAGTGGACAAGAATAAAGCGATGGAACAGGAAAGCCGTAGAAACCAGGATGATATAAAGACGGAAAGGAAGCATAGAAGGCACCATGAGAAAGATGAGAAAGAAGAAAAGAAACGACGGACTATTAAAGAAGAAGAAAGGAATAAGGTAGAAAAATGCGAACGAAGGGAAAGAGAAAGAAGGAACAAAATTTCAGAAACAAAACGGTAGAAAAGAAGGAAGAAAAGATTATCGAAGACAATTTTGTGCCAACATAGAGCACACCACACTACATACAAACTTCAACGGGTTTAAACCAGAGTTTAAACGATGGCCAAATCAGAAACTGGAAAATAATTGACATTTCAACAAACTTTCACCAGTTAATTCCCACCTACAATGGATAGCTGTGAATATAAATCCTTTACGATAAAAACTCTTAAACCGTGATTCTATTTTATTGTGAACATAACGTTTATGTAAAAGCACAACCTATATTCAGAGATGTAATTATTGTTCCTAATATTTTCTTATTAAGTTGAGATTTAAGGTTTATCGCACCCTGTCGAAGGTCCTTTGAATCAGCGTTGATGGCGAGCAACAATCCGCCCTGAAAGCTCTACTTGGTAAGAAAAGATGAGAAAACAATACGTCGTATCTTTTTGAATAGTACAATAATGGAGTAATGCTCGCAGTTATTTGGAAGTTTTTCATGTGTTATGTAGTTTGCTCGGAAAACCAGCCTAAATATATTTTTCTTTTTCAATGACGATTGATAGTTGCCCATGAAACCGACCGTTCACGAAATCTACCGCAACTTTGTCATTCAAATTCCTAAGGATAATAAGTGACGTTTTTTTTAGAGTAAATTTGAAATACCTAGATTCTAATTGACGGAAAAGAGTATTATTTTTTCTTTTTCTCGATAAACTTATTCTTCTTTTCCTTTTCCTATCGCTTACTGAAGAAATTACACAACTTTTAAGTGAACGTTATCAGACTAAGCATTTAGGAATTCGTTAAAATCATATCTTTTTAAAGGAATAATCATATTTCAAAACGTTCTTTGCTCCCAATGTTTATACAATCAGAGTAAATACGATCGCTCTTCAAGGTCAACGAAATAGGTTATCAGTTCATTATATCAGCCAGAGGGAAGAAATTGTTTGAGCATTTGTTTGCTTTAATCGTATAGTAGTCAGTGCTAATGTTTGCACTTGTAAGATGTAGCTTAACCTCTTATACGCTGAAACGATAAAATTCTATACTTACAAGCAATGTGTCAATAGTAAGTGGGTTATTGAAACGACCTTTTATCAGGTCAATCAGTGATTTGCATACCACTAAAGTATTGTGGCCGAGACCTAGACGCTCAAAATCAGTGTTCGCTCGTTCCGACTTGCAGAGCAGTTGCTCCTATGCGACTACTGCTGATCGCTGCTGGTTCATTCCAGTGGTAAATGCTGCCGGTAGGAGGATCCATTTGGAAAAGACGAATCGCTGGACAGGACGACGGTAATGACGGTGCCATATGGAAATGATCGACAGAAATGAAGAATTCTTCAAAAGATGATGGACAAACCAGTTCAATGTTGGAATGAAAGATGGTGAGTCTTTTAGTCTTAAACACCTTTCATTTTTTCAACTTTTAGAATCCCGCTGACGGCTCATTAAAAGGAAATGACCATTCGGTATTCGTGAAAAGAGAGCAGAGAAAATTGTCCAAACAGCGGATCGTAGTCTTGACCAAAAAAGAGGACGAAAAAAAGGAAAGGACGACAGCTCAAAACGGGACGACAATTTCAAACCGAGAGGGCCATTCAAAATTCGTGAAGAGGATCGAGCAGAAAAAATTTTCCGGACAGCCAATCGTCTAATCGACCAAAAACGAGGACGAAAAAAAGGAAAGGACGACCGGTCAAAACTGGACAACAATTTCAAAACGGAGGACGAGTCAAAGACGCTTGACCGTTCAATTGCACTATTTTTTGAAAAGACGCTCGAAACTATTTTTTAAAGTAAGAAATTTGTCGTTTTTTGCTTATGTTGATTTTTGCATTATTTTAGGTCGAAAAAAGAAAACAGCTGAAGAAACACGATATTTTGCGTCGCTATTTGTCCGTCTGATCAATCCGTCAAAATGTCAAACGACCAAATAATGTCATACCTGTGGCAGAGAAGACTAGCTCGTTTGGTATTGTCTGTCTTCTGCTGACGTCAAGTGGCAATAAATTTTTTAGAGTCCACCGATGTCCGTCTGTTTCGTAAAGGCATTTCAAAGGCGAAGACACTGGTCAAGAAATGGACTGGTCTTCAACTTCAGCATATATCATCGCTGAGATTTTTCTCAGCAACTCATTTCATTCCTTCATGTTCTCTGACAGAGCAGATCATATCCTGGTGTTGGGTATGAATCTCTCTGTTTTATGATGTGATTTTTTCACATCGCGAATTTTTTGTCATACTTTGCTCTTCAGCATCGTCTCTTGTTCGAAGACATGGTCTGGAATCATCTTATGGATCGCGCTCTCAGCTGATCGCGTCTCGTGATCATCATTCTCTCATTTTGTCTCCTCTCATATCTTCTCTCCTCTGAGCAGATGAGTTGTTTGTCTCATCTTGTTCAGTTTTTTCATTCAGTCTTTCATTCTCAGTCTCTCTCTCTCTCTCCTGGTTCATTTTCTGGGAGGGGGGTTGTCTTCGGCCAGGTTCTTTCGGTCCTATTGGTGGATCCGATTCCTGGTATTAGCACGGATCGGGAATCCGCTCCTGTATTCGAGTGTATTATGCCGGCATCCGGCGCGTTTTTTAAGTCTTTGTTTACTTAGTGGTTTTTTTGAGCAACCTTCTTCCCCCTGGTGTGATTTTCTTGATCACGTGGTTCCTTCCCCATTACCACGTTTCGAGTGACATGGCGAGTGACAACCTCTCATGCGGTTATTTCTGAGATGGATGGATGAGTCCTACTCCCTCATGCGATCATTCTGACATGCAAATTTTGGGAGTACCCCCTCATGCACCGATTGTGACATGCATTTTTGGGGGTACTCCCCTCATGCAGTAATTTTGACATGCAGATTAGAGTATTTCCCCCATGCGATTATTTTGACATGCAATTGTGAGGGTACCCTCCGCATGCGACGACTTCGGCATGCAATTTTGAGGATATCCCGTCATGCGATCATTCTGACATGCAAATTTTGGGAGTACCCCCTCATGCATTGATTTTGACATGCATTTTTGGGGGTACTCCCCTCATGCAGTGATTTTGACATGCAGATTAGAGTATTTCCCCCATGCGATGATTTTGACATGCAATTTTGAGGGTACCCTCTGCATGCGGTGATTTTGACATGCAATTTTGAGGGTACCCTCCACATGCGATGATTTTGACATGCAATTTTGAGGATATCCCCTCGTGCTGTGATTCTGACATGCGGTTTTGAGGGTACCCTCCGCATGCGATTATTTTGACATGATGTACAGGGGTACTCTCGCATGCGATGACTTTGACAAGCGGTTCGAGAGTACCCCCTGATGTAATGACTTCGACATGCACTTTTCAGTGATCTCCAGCATGCAATGTGTTGGATGCTACTATTTGTGTGACATCCTCATGAGATGATTTTACGGACTTGCACAGTGACTCCTTTTCATGCGATGAATATGTTAGCGATGACAATTTTCTCGCTGGAGTATCATACTGTCAGCATGGTCCTTTCATGCAAGAATATTTACGCTCCTAGGAGATATATCCTCTACGTGAAGGCAACATGCCAGTGCCAGAACATCCATCAGCACAGGGGTTATACACTCCATGCCAATCTAACATGTATGCTTCAATACCAATCATACATCTAGGAATCATGCCCACTACTAGACCGCTGTATAGGACTCCATTAGATATTTTAGACCCATGGAAGCGAAATTCATACTTCGCATGCAGGTATATAGGTACCAGAGGAATGGTATGGCTCCACGGATTACAAGCAAGTGGTACAACTCCTAATTTCAGGTGTTTTATTTTTTAAGAATAGGCAACATGCGGTCCATTCCCATCAGAGAAGGTACGGTATAGTATCCCCATTTCAGAGCAGAATATGTTTCATGAAGGTCCATAGGTCCATTGGTCGGTGTGAGGATGGCAGAAGTTGCCAAAATTGGTGTGGATGTCTTGTGGTTTTAAACTTTCTTTTCTTTTAAACTGCTCTGTACATTTCAAGTCCGTCGCATGTTGTCCTGTCGCGCTTGTCGTTGATCTTGATGCTTTCTTGTTGTCTCTTTGACAGTACTCCTTCCATTCTTATGCTTGTCGCTGCTGCTTTCTTCCGCTAGCATTGCGTAATCTTGCTTGAGCTCTTCGATTCCCATTGAATTGTTTTTTTAACTTTTTATCCTTTCTCAAAATAATCTCTGCTGCTCACAATTGGCCAACCGAGTTTGCATACAGTTCACATATTTTTTGTCATCACCTTTGCTCTGATTGTGCCAAATGAGCGGTCATTTTCCGACTTTGCTTTGCTTGTAATCGCGTCCGTGACAAACGATTTGTGGATTGTGTCTTTGTAAACATATACCACCATTTGTTAACCATTGCAGATAATTTTAGCCATTGTAAACTTCGCAACTTCTACACCGTACCTCCTCTAATGAAAACCTACAAGCCCATAACCAGAATCCAACGGTCAAGCATGAGAACAATACTATCCCATACATTTAAAATTATATACATGCCCAAGTTATACCTTTCATGCAAAGGCAGCAGACCAGTGCAAAGAATCTAGGTTGCAATAAAATGTATGTGCATGTTAGACAAGCACAACGCGACACATTTAAACCTATATCATGCCATGATGTAATACATGAGGATGTCACACAAATAGATATATGAGATCACTGTCATGCAATTAGTCCATGTGTGAGACTTCAATGTTATTAACACACCCGGCATGCAAACATCAATTCTTACCAATGGAACAGAATGTCGTATAGTTCTTCTTATAGGTTCTGACGTCCGGCTGAAACTGGATGCCCTACCAACGTATGGATGGGCGGTTATTAGTTCAAAACGGAACAAAACTTTGCCAAGACATCGAGAACAATGCACACTGCTTTGGGTCAATTTTACTTTGGCATTTCACCTGAAGGACCTCCCAAAAATTCTTTATTTCATTATCCAATTCAGCATGCAAAACATAGAAAGCAATAGTATCACAGTGAAATACACTACAACAACTGCAATGTTGTTTTAGCCTAAAAATAATTGATTATCTATCCGTGCAACAAAAGCAATTTTTTCGTAACAACGTAAAAGACAGCTTACCGCAAACTATGCCTTTATCACACCCAATATATGTGAGCAGTAGAAATGCCAAACTTGTCTCAGCTGATGATCGGTCTTTTTCAAATGGTACTTACCAAATCATCGTCAACTGATTCATTTCTTTGTGTCCATTGTGGTAAATTCTAACACCTTGAATTCATGCCAGATTTTACCACCTTTTTACTCATCGCTTCCTTTGCCATCAGCAATTTCCGTTCTTTTTCTCTAAAACGTCACTTTGTGAACTTTAATTCACCATGACAGAACTAATAAACTTATATTCTTACCAATGTAGAAGAACTATGACAATGATGATCATACCAATGATATACCACCGTCCATATGGTATCATTAATCACAGTTTCAAGACGACCTAACATTATGCAAATCAGCAGCGGCTACTAACGGCCGTTATCTGACCTCTGATGTAACAAAGATAAGGCAAAACGCTTACTTTAGGCCGGCCAATGAACGATTTGACCTGATTTTCCTGTTAACATTCCATCCGAGCAGCTTCTTCGATGCAAACTAACAGAACTTTGGCTCTATTACTTTTCCTTTCTGCTTGAACAGCGAATTTGACCTGTTTTCATTGTTTACAAATGTTCAGTTCAGTGTCCTCCGGCAAGATTATCTGAAAGTTTACTTTTAGTTTACTCAAAACGAAAAAATTTTTCATTCTTACCTTTTGTGATGCGTCATTTTTCCATTTGCAATTGTTTCCAATCCTGAAATACACTTACTACACAATATGAACGTTTCTTACCAAATCCATTTAGGAGGAAGCAATTTCTTTTTAACATGTTGTGACCATTCCTTCGTTTCATAATGCTAAACTGAAACAATAACGTTTCAAATTTATCGTTCATACCTATTCGTTTCTTTTTGACTTCTTTTCGCTATCCATTCAGTGATTCCGGTGTTTGCGCGAGCAACAAACACTTCACCTGCAAATGAAATTTTTTAAACTCAACTTACCTTGTCTACAACAATTGCTAGACAGGCCAATGTCTCAAAATGTCGGCTGCTGTTAACCTGAAAGCGGCTATTAAATTTCATTTGCAGTAGAATCAAACGTAAAGAGCTCAAGGTTTTTCCGGCTGCAAGTGCATTTTGCCGTCAACCTTTACTCTTTTTCCGGATATGCGACCGGCTGAGAGATCACGCTTCTATAGAACAATTCAAAACTTTTTATTTTTAACAAATTGCACTTTCGAACATAGGGAAAAGCGAAACTATTGAGGGAAATCAATTCAGAAGGGAGCAAACGAAAATACGACAACGGTATAATACTTCGATACGACAACACAAGTATTCTCAATCTCAAACCCACTATCATTCTCTCTCCTACCCGACATATATGAATCTCAGCGGGAGCTCAGAAGGAAAAACTGAATGGATACCACAAGCTGAAACCTCTCCCGCGCATACTCACTTACTGCCTTACCTATTTTCCCGTCAAGAAGCTGTCACCCTTCAAGACCCTACGCTGTTCAGCTCCAGGGTCATTTTCGCGCACACAGACCGGAACAGGACAGCAATTCCTACCACATCCCGCTACTTATTCCCACTACCTTGTTTTCTACATGGGGGGTTCGTCGCCGCGGTCTTTGCACTCAGTTCAGTGTCCACTGTCCAGCGCCCATTGACTATCGTCCGCTTTCCAGGTCCACTGTTCCTACTTCTCACACTGGGGACGCACGGCAGTCGACATGCGTCAGACGGCACTCGACATGCTACTCACGGCATACTACATGCTACTTACGACACACTACATGCTACTCACGACATACTACATGCGACTCACGACACACGACATGCGACTCACGACACACGACATGCGACAGACGACACACGACATGCGACTCACGACACACGACATGCGACTGTCACATGTGACATGCGGCACATGTGACAAATGACAAGCGTGACATGTGACATGCAGATGATGCAATATTGTCGTTGTTTACTAATCTCAACGGATAGCGCCGCACCCCGCCACCCCCCTTTTTTTTTTTTTGGGGGGGGCGGGGGGGCAGCTATCCTTTCCATGCACCTTATTCTCAAGTAGAATGTATCTCACCCGCCCTCCCCTCCGGAAACCAATATCTAAACCCACTATTCCCTATTGGATGTGAACCCTGTATGCATGCTGGAACCTATAGTGCCTACCCTCGCCCTGCCTACTGCATACTTACACGTTGATCCGGAACTTTTCCATTTTTCTCTTTCTTTTCTTGCTCCTCTTGTTGTCCATGTTCGTTTCTTCTCGTTTCTTTTCCGTCGTCGAATTGTCTTCTTGCATCCGTTGGTATGGATCCTAAACACGGAACCATAAACCTTATGAAATGTTGGACTGCAACCGCGATAGAAAAGACACGCGCCAGTTGAAAATTTTATTCACGCAATCACACAAAATGTATGCGTAGAAGTGTTATTCACGAAATCAACAAATTCTTCTTTTCATTGTTTTTCAGAGCTTTCAGGACTGGCCAGGTCCCGTCGTCAGCAAGTCAGCAGTTGTCCATTCGAGTGCTTTTCCTGAAAAAGAAATTTTTGTCACAAAAAGTCGATTGGACAAAATGTACTTATCTTTTCAAGAAGAGGGCCAAATTTCTTCAAAGTCGAACTATAAACGCTAAATTAATTAATTAATTTCATATGAACAACATGCGACTGCTACGATATTCCCTTCATGCTGTAACATGCATACATGCAGCAGTGACGCGACAATGTCGAACGACGTCCACTTTGTCTCTTTTTAAATTGTTCCACACAACCATTTGGCAATTCTAAAAACCTAAAAATGCAATTCTAATCTTGCAAATTTGACTTCCTGCAAAGGGATTACCTTATCAGCATTAGTCGCCAACGCCGTCCTTATCTGCATGTCGAAAGACTAAAACGATAAGATTAAATTCTTGAAATTGTACAGTTTCTTTTGCTCTATTGATCACCTAAAACACCTTGTCGCTTTTCTTTGAATGCGGAATAATTGTCGCACAAAATTCATTGTTGTAAAGGGGACACCATATGCTAATGACAAGATGTGCTTGTACATTGTCAACCTGAAAGAGTAAAAAGTTATCATAATAAAACTTTTTATTTTATACTTACAGGAACAGCAATATCTGTTCTTCATTTCGGCAAACAGATTTTTTATCAGTCCGTTGACGACAGGATGAGACGAGTCCGGAAAGCTCTGAGAAACATTGCAGAAAACTCGCTTTTGTCAAACGAGTTTTTAGTAAATAACACTTCGACGCAAAGACAAAAAATATAGCAAACAAAAAGTGAGGAGTCAAAATATGGAACTGTGTAAAGCACAGCTGCGACTAACGAAAAAGGAGGGAGAGCGATCACAGTTCAGCCGATGTCGTCGACGAGAAAATCGAAAAATGAGATTAAATTTACCGTGCTCTGCTCACATCGATGCTTATTATGCAAATTTGACCGTGACCGATAAACCTTTACACTGTTTGCTTTGCAACGAGTGTGAGTGCTCGGCTGACTAAAACGGAACGAATTATTTACACAAACTATTTACTTTACTAATACGTCGGATTGGAAGGGCAACTGCGCAAGCCTTGAGGCAAATTTAACTTTGAGTAAACATTGTCATATACAATGAAACTTAATATTTTTTAAAACTGAATTTGATCCTCTCTTAAACACAAATAAAAGGCGTTATTAATGTGATTGTTTCAACACGTGAGCATAAATGCCAAGAATCGATGAGAAAATGAAAATGCAAATTGAATGAACTTTTTTTTACCCAACTTCAAAAAGTATGGTAACTGATAGAAAATAATGCGTTCCAACAAAAAAACCGCAAATGACAATAGCTTTACTTGTGCTTCGAAGGAACCAATAAGAATTCATCATCGATCCTACCAAAACAACAATTTTACCTGAATGTTAAACCGCAAAGAAGCCAAATGAAATGAAACGATTTATCAATCAATAACTATCTATATCCCTGCGCTAAACAACCATTTCTTTGCACCCGTAAGCAATAGAAACACGTTAAATAATACTAATGATAGCACAGTTCTCAATGGCCGTCGTACAGTGATGTATTGGGAAATGTATTAACGCTACGAAGGGACATCTGCTTTCATGGAATTGCAGAACGTTACTTATCCTTTGCGTATTTTTAATTCTTGAATTCCTAAATCTCCCACTTCCTCATCTTTTCCTAGGCTCACTGAATACACCATGCAGATTAGTAATAACCTTTCGCATGCTAATTCATCTCCATTCTTCTTTGACATATGTGCAAACGACTAAAAACTGATCCGAAGCATATTGGCTACTTAAAGCTCCAATAAGTTGTCTGCAAAATAAAGGGTAAACTGTCCAAATTAATATTGTCAAAAATAAACAAACGTTTTTTCCATTTGAAAATATATCAGTATATGATGGTTATTGTTCCGTAGTGTTTGTTCACATTAACACATTCGTTTTTCGTAACACAAGTTGCTTCGCAATGGGATAATGTTTCATGGCTTTTGGCTTTTCCCGTTTATTGTCCGTGGTAGTATCTGTAATTGAACGAAGCAGCTGCTCTACCAACGGATGGATGAGCAATTATTAGGAAACGATATGTAGAAATAAAGCAGTCAACTTTATTCAAGAACTTTCGGAACGCTTTAGTTCCGTAGTCAGAGAGATGGAGGAGAGCTCGTTTTTGGTCCTCGGGAAGAGCTCTTCCCCATCTCACTGACGACGGAATTAGAGCGTTCCAAAAGCTCTGAAATAAAAAGTTGAGCGTATTGGTCCTGTACGATTTTCCTTAGTAAACGCTCATCCATTCGTTGGTAGAGCAATTGTTTCATTTAATTACAGATACCACCAAAGACAAAAAAGGGAAAAAGCCGTAGAAGCTCTACCAAAAACCACTCATTTTTCTGATTACAAATGCGCAGCATGAGTAATAAGAAAGATTAAAAGTTAGAAATTTTTAATTACGAAGTATTAATGTACCTCAGTTTTTCAAAATCAAAACAACGTGTTTCCTTCCATAGAAAGAACCATGACAAAGCCGTGTTAACATAAACACGGGTGCTTTGTAACGGGCGCCTGTTTCATGTTTGTTAGATCTTCTACTACTTTTCCCGCTTTTGTCTCTGTTGCTATCTGTAATTAGTCGAAACAATTGCTCTACCAACGAATGGATGAGCGATTATTAGAAAAAATTCAAAGACAATACAGTCAGCTTTTTTATTTAGCGCTTTCGGAACGCTCTGCTTCTGTCGTCAGTTCCGTCAAAAACTCCTTCATCTCACTGATGACAAAACTAGAGCGTTCCGAAAGGTCTAAATAAAAAAGCTGACTGTATTGTTTTTGAATTTTTCGCAATAATCATTCATCCATTCGTTGGTAGACCAATTGTTTATACTAATTACAGATACCATCACACAGAGAAAACACGGGAAAAGCCGTAGAAAATTGAACAAACAGCCGTGTTAACAATCACAAATCAAATCTATTTATAAACACGGCGGTAGAAGAAAGAAATTACTAATTAGTCTCATTTCATTTCCTTTGCTAAGGAAAGGAATTGCACAGAAAATTTAATGAAGAGTTTATCAAAACTTTTACCTGTGATTAGTAATACTTCCGCAAAAACTATAAACAAATGTAAAGTTTTCGAACGAAGAATCGTTAATCTATTGCAAATGTGGAAGTTATCATTTTCCTAAAATGTTTAGAGAAATCATAACAAAGCACTTTAATCTTGTAAGCAAATTAATAAACAATAATAAACAGCGCTTGTTAAAAAACTGCGCATCTCACAAAGCACATCAGTTTTTCAATGTCTTCGCCGTAATCATTCGCTTAATATGGACGATGAAGACAAAACATGATGGATCAATGCATACGACAAACAGCTCTTCTCTCCATCAGTAACGTTTGTACTTAATGAGCTGTTCTTAACCCGTCTAATTGAAAACATCGTTGATAATCAGAATTATGGCTTACGAAACTTCCTTTAATTCATAAATGCTATTAAACGAAACAACTGCTCTACCAACGGATGGATAAGTAATTATTAGGAAAAACTGTACAGAACCAATCCTCAGAAATGTCGTCAGTGAAATGGAGGAGAGCTTTTCCCGAGGTTCAAAAATGAGCTCTCTTCCATCTCATTGACGACGGAACTAGAACGTTCCGAACGCTCTCAGATAAAGTTCAGTGCATTGGTGCCGTACAATTTTTCTTAATAATCGCTCATCCATTCGCCGGTAGAGCAGTCGTTTCGCTAATTCACACAAATACAATCACACAGAGGAAAAACTGAAAAAGCCGTAGAAAATCTATTAAAACCCATTGGGTTTTCTGATTACTAATGCACAGTATCAGTAAAAAGAGAGATTATACGTTAGAAGTTTCTACCTACGAAATAATGCACCTCAGTTTTTCAAAATGAAAAAAAATATTTCATTCTAAACAAAGAATCACAATAAAGCCCTGTTGACAATGACAAATGAGAACTATTTGTAAACACGGTGGTACCAGAAAAAAATTACTAATTAGCTACGTTCACTTCTTCTGCTAAGCAAGGGATATGCATAGAACATTTAAGGATGAATTTTTTCAAAACTTATACCTATAATTGGTAATGCTTTTCCAAAAAGTATAAACAAGTGAAGTGTTTTCGAACGAAGAATCGTTAAAATATTGCAAATGTGGAAGTTGTCATTTTCTTAAATCGTGTAGAGAAATTATAACAAACCACTTTAAACTTGTTAACAAATTAATAATAATAACAAAGAGCGTATGCTAGAAAATTCGACATTTCATATAGCACATCACTGTTTCAATGGTATCTTCATGGTAATCATTCGTTTAATAAAGATGAAGAAGCGAAAATATTATGGATAAATGCATACGACAAACCGCTCTTCTCTTCATCAGTAACATTTGTACTTAATGAGCTGTTCTTAACTTCCATATTTGAAAATATCGCCCGTAATGAGAACTATGTATTACGAAACTTCCGATAATTCATTACATATTTGGCATATCTTCAATTATACGGACAAGTTACGATGAAAATATCAAGTTCATACAATGAAATACAATCTTTGGATGATTCCAACCTGCCGCTGCAAAAGTATAAAAAATAAGAAGCCGCTTTCAAGAGTAACTCAAATTCAGCAACTTTAGCTGCACTTTAAACAATCAAAAGTTTTAGCGTAATTATGGCATCTAACTGAGTAACAGCTTATGGATTTCATCACGTCACGTTGAGATAAACTGGATCATACGCCTGCATTAAGTAGAAAAATGATGTATACTTTTCTGATATTAAAAGTGTCTTCTTTGACATTAAACGACAGCGTGACGACAATGCAACTATTCGAAGATCGTTCTATTATTACGACTGATTAGTGAGCATACTTTTAAATGATTGCAACACGTCTTATTGTGCTACTTTGCTACGTTGTCTAAAAAGATGAGACAGAGACGTTTTTCTTGTTTTGTCAATGCACAATAAGGGACACTTGCATTTCATGTAATCAAAACATTTTCTGCTTTTCGCCGAAATGAACTTCAATTTCGTCATTCATAAATTAACTATGAAAGAACCATTGGCGAATTACAAGTAATTTTAAAACGTCGCTCTTAAATGCTTCAATAACATCGCTTATAATAAACTAAAACAACTTCAGAATAACCGACGCCGACATAAAATGCCTCTTCGTCGTATCGTACAATTAATCACTTGCCGTAAAGAACAATTCTATAAAAAGTTTTATCTTTACATGTTGCAATAGCGAAGAGAATAAATTATTGTTACGAGTCGAAATTGCGCGGCCTAGCAAATTATTTATTAATTTGATGGCAATAGAATCTAAATGATCAGAAACGACTGCAAATTTCATTCAGAGTACATTATTTAACAGTGTATATTTAAAACCCACAAAACTATTCAAAACAAGTACTTTTAAACCCGCTGCGTCCCTCCTTAATCTTTACCGCCATTCTTACATATTTCTGCATTCGTAATGAAATTGCAAACGTCGTACGAACCGAACACCGGTTAATGCTATTTTGAAAAAATTTACAAAAAGAACAAACAAATTATTTCTCCAACATTTAAATAGGTATCAATAGAATTGGCGTCCATTTATCTTTTCAATTTCAACTATGATAATTTTTCCTATGAGATTGAAACAAAGTAAAGTGAGCCATTCTTTTATCTGCCAAATTTATTGAAATATATGCTGAGCGGATATTGTTTTAAAACTTTCAAGGTGCTCTTAAAATAGACGTTAAATTACTTCAGAGTGAAAAGAGCAATCGATGAAAAAGGACGGAAAGAAGACAACAGCTGACAATGATGCGCTAACTGGTCAGTACCGATTCAATTACAATTTCCTCTTGTAAAGAAGCGGAAAATCGCTTTACAGACGATACAGTAAAGAGATCATAAGAATAATCACCAAAATGAACAATTCATTAATGTTTATATGAAAAAAGTATGCAAAATTGATCACTTCAATGCCATTTTAATAGTCTAAATTGCTTGCTTAAGAAAAATTTAACAGTACATATATACAACGAATACATTATAAATTAAATATAAACTTTTACCTGATGATATTGACATGATGAGGAACTTTCTGTTTAAAATATAAACAATAGAACCTTCGGTAATGATGGAACTTATATTGTTTCTTTTACGGTCAACGGATAAATCATACAAATATTGTTTTTTTCATTATTTCACAAATGTAACCATGTTTCGCTCATTATGTTTACATAAATTGTAATATAAACACTAGCAAATAGGGTCAGCTAATTTGCATTATCTTCTTCATCGCAAACATAACAGCAATAGTACTTAACCAAAGTAAACGAACTATAGCAGAAGGTCAGCTAAACTACTTCTTAAAGTAAAGCAGCTAACTGAAGATTCAACGTTAATTTGTGTTTCTAAGCCGCTTATAGCGAAGTTCAAAGGGTCAGACATTAATTTGCATAAGGCCGATTTTTAGGGTATATAATACACACAGACTGCTCGGCAGTTTAGTGCGTCTTTGCCCGTCTGTGCTATATGCGTGGTGTGTGTGTTGTAAGCTTTCAGTGTGCACTGATTCGTGTAACAGTTGCAGGGCACGTGCTGCGCGGTGCGGTGTGTGTTGTGACGCGGCGTGGCGCAGGGTAGGGTGGGGTGCGCGGTGTGTGTGTGTGTGGTGTGTGTGCGCGCGCGCGTGTGTGTGTGTGTGTGTGTGTGTGCGTGTGTGTGTGTGTGTGTGTGTGTGCGTGTGTGTGTGCGTGTGCGTGTGTGTGTGCGTGTGTGTGTGCGTGTGTGTGTGCGTGTGTGTGTGCGTGTGCGTGTGTGTGTGTGCGCGTGTGTGTGCGCGTGCGTTCAAGTGAGGGCTGAAAGGGAAGACAAAAGAAATTCAAAGGGAGAGCAAAACTGGATAACCGGAAGGCAGGGAAAGCTAAGAATGCAACAATTCACAACGGGGAAAGCATACGCCGGTGATTAACGTCTCTGATGAATAGCTGAATCCGCCAGTTCTGTAAGATATCAGGGAAAGAGCAAAACGTGGTAATTCGCAAGATTCTCAGGTAAGTGTTCGTGCACTACATGAGTCGGCAGAAATAAGCTTTTCCTACTTCAACGAAGACTATTTGTCCGTTTCCAGCAGCTAATTTTTCTCTACAGCACCGTTGGTTTTGTTACTGTTTCTCTACCTGGTGTTTCGTACCTCCAGTCAACCTAACGGCCACCCAAAAGTCACTGGTTTAGTTCAAAATCAAGTCACTTAGGCTCAGCAAATGAAAATTAAACCATTTCATCACAATGAAGGTTTACTAACCTGTTACAACAAATCTTATCTTCCTTCTTCCAGAAATCAAAAGTCTTTCGTATCAGACATGCATTGAACTGATTTTTTCATGATCTGCAGATGGACAAACGAAGCGTAACTATTCAACGTTCTTTATTCACTGAAACAGTACCATAACTTGGCTTTCATACATCTTTACGTTGCCGTACGTCGCACGCGTGTGAATCAATTAGAATACTTCTCATGTATGCCATATCAGTAGCCAACTCAATTCAAGCGTCCAGAACAAGAAAAAACTACATGATTAGTGCTGAATGAGCACAAAAGATTTCTAAGAACACGGGAGCACTTTACATAAGCTTGGCGGAAGACTACACTGATAACGTGCGAGCAGTGTTTTTAAGCAATACTATTTCAATAACATATAGATTTCGCAACTGTAATGCAAAAATAATGACATCTCGCTGTAACGTGTTTGATGAAAACCGACAGTGCCGCCTAATAAAGCTTGTCCGACTTCGGACTTAATCTAGCATAACGCCTGACTCCACTGGTGTTTTTAAATAGAATTAAAACGCGGATAGTTTCTTCCGCCATAAGCATTTGAGATGACCGAGGCGCAACTTAAGAAATATGTCTTCTGAGACGTGCAGTCAAGAGAGTCACTTTAGAGCAAAACGGTTAATACCAATCATATGTAACTGAAGAAACATTAACCTAGAAAATTATAATGCAGAAATATTGCTAACAAAGAGGCGTTAACAAAACATTATTGCCTTTGGAGACTGAACAGTGCGAATCGCGATTACAGTAATCAATCATATCCTGAAAGCCTTGCCAGGTGTACGTTCAATTCTGTTTTTTCCAAATAAATGAATTCTATCCAACTACGCAATACTTCGGAGTCGTTTTCCTGCTTACAGCTCTCGTAAGAACAGGTATTCATGCTGCTTGTACAAGTGTTTTTCATTACACTGAACTGCACATAGTCAAAATGAAGAATAGCTGACCATTCGCTGAAAGCATACGCTATATTCATTTGCTGATTACTACAAAACACTGGGTGGCCAGCTTGATGTTTCACGGCGCCTGAACTGATCTATACTCTGAAACATTTCTTAAATTTACAATTATGTTACCTTTTGATTGTTTTACTGTTCCCTTTGAACATCCTCACAAATAGCTCGCGAACGCTTTGTTCTTATTGATGGAATGAGTTCGGATGGAATGAGTTGTTCTGAAGTTCCGGAGCATGTAGCTCCACCACCTCACTGACGACGGAACTAGAGCGTTCCGAAAGCTTTGAACAATAAAACAGTTGAGTGCGTTGATATCTGTACTTTTCTTAATAACGGCTCATCCATCCGTTGGTAGAGCAGTTGTTTAGTTTAATTACAGATAACAGCACAACGAAAAACGGGAAAAGCCGTAGAAGACTTTACAACCATGAAAATTCAACCCGTTACAAAACATCCAGTTTTCAAGGACTTTGACTACATATTTAAATGATTACTTTGGACCTAAATAAGCAGAGGGAAAAGAAGTCGATAAAAATTAGCCATCGCTCAACGTGTACTGCATTTTCTCATTCTCGCCTTCTCTTTTTTTGTTAATTTAGCTATAAGGATGGAAAGCCAGGTTGTGGCCTAATTCAGGACCACTTAATATCCCAGTTCTTGCTTACGTTGGAGACAGGTTGTTGTCCAACTTAATAATTCTATACATTGGTTAGGGCAGTGTTTTTTATTTGAATTTACTTCAGGGAAAAACAATTACTTGCTGCTAAGCCCCTTTGGTTATCTTGTAGGGGTAATACATTTACTGCCACCGGGAATGCTTATCGACCGGCAAACAAGTTAGTTACTTTGATTTGTTGCACTTCTGTTGCCTAACTTTTTTTTATTCAGCTGATATCTTCTTTGCTACTAAGCATTATTCCCTCTTGCCAATACCCATTCAATGTAACTGGTCGTTCCAAAACATTTGTAAATGTAAAAACGGAGAATCCCATTGTGCCTGTACCAGCTGCTGGAAGAGGCCCCCGCTGATGTCAACAACACGAGATCGTTGTCCCTACCTGGCATTAACTTAAGACTACTCACAGGGCGGTGTGACTGTGGGCCCCTCCTGTTACGGGACCGTGTCCAGTTTGCAGTGGGTCTCCCTGCTTGAGCTCGCTGTCTTCGTGCGCCATTGCTTCCTTGGACTTTTGTCTTTTCATAGGTTACTGTCCTTTCTCGATTATTCACCTTAATAGGTAGCAACGGCGGTCTATATAAACGGCTGAGGCGGGAATGGTTTGGGTAGCTGAATTGGCCATGTTTCTGTCGTGCCACTACCGCTGTTCTGTACCCTCGATACAAAGTTAACAAGATTATTCTTTCAATAAAAGACATATATCAGTCGTATATCGTCGCAGGTAGCTCTGCTGCTTGATTCAATGTTTCTATGCTGTTTTTTTCTTGTATGTATTTGTTACGGAAACTGCAAAAAGCGTTTATTTGTACTTGCGAATCCTCGGAGCATTTGGAACCCTAAGTGGTCCATTGTTAAAAGTAACAAAATTTATGCTAAGTTTCTATTTAATGATGGGCACGCTTTTAGAATTGATCAAAGGCGTGACAGAAGACGCCTGGATTTGACTTGGAAGAAAGTTGGGTTGTCGCGTGTCAAGGACAACTGCTTTGCAGCTTGTTGGACAAAAACCTATTCGAGGATGCCCCTATGGCAAGCTAATCGCTCTCCCTGGAGGTACCCTCTGCCAATGTACGCTTCATAATATCTTATCGCGCGAGAGAAAAACCAGTATCCCCTATCTTTCAGCGAGAAAATGAGAAGAGATAAGCTCGACGAGGAGCTGCTTTTGCTTTATCAACCAGTATGCGTTTTGGCTGCGACGTTTCTGGCTAGAAATTTAGTTGGTGCAACCGAGTGTTCTGTGCGCATAGGCGAAGTAAGAGTTTTTACATTTTCTTTGCTTGCGTGCGGTTAGAACAACAGTTTGTGAGGTTGTATTCGGCCGAGTGGTTGAATTGAGGATTCAACTTTCATTTTTCAGCTTTTTGGGCTAGAAGTGGCTTGCCAATTTCTTTCTTGCTTTTCCCGCCTGTTCACTACCTACCTGCAACTTCATGCCTTTGCATTAGGTGTTCAAGATATTATCCTGACCAAAAAAGTTTGTCGTCACCACCGTTCTTCATTGCTCAAATTAAATGTTATATTTAGGCAAATAGAAAACGCGAAAAGTGATCAGTCCATTAGATAGCTGCGGTAAGTCGGCTGTAAGAGACACGCTGAATCTTCCGGATGCGGAAATGGACACTCTAATAGGTATTCCATGCTTTAATTCTTCATTTGAATTTTTTTTCATGCCGCAGAGTGTAGGGACTTGATCATTCAAACTAAAGCCTGTAAATGGTAGTTTGACTGATCGATGATGAAATTATTAGAATAATAGTTTGGGTTGGCTTTTATAGATTATTCTCAGTTTATTTATTGTGAAGCGCAATTGGTAGTATGTGACGATCTATCGTGACTTGAAAACATGATGTTTTTGTACGGGAGTGTGAGTTTTCATATTGAAGAATGTCTTTATTACGGATTTTCTCCCGTTGTGATAATAACAAAGAGGTTTTAACACTTCTTCCGGAGCTTTCGGGTTCTTTCGCGACCCGTCTTCAGCGGTGAAATTATGTATCTGTATCTTGATACATAATTTCACCGCTGAAGACGGGTCGCGAAAGAACCCGAAAGCTCCGGAAGAAGTGTTAAAACCTCTTTGTTATTATCACAACGGGAGAAAATCCGTAATAAAGACATTCTTCGATCTATCGTGACTAAGTAATTTTGAAAACATAAAAACTTCTTATCCCATCGTCGGCAGGTTAAATAATGACGACTGCTTGCGAGTGAGTGGGCAGCAACAAGAAGTCTGGAACATTTATTTATGAGAATTGAATTGCAGTCGGGAAAACTGACTTTCGTAGTGAAAATGTCTAGATCGTGGTCTACTTACAGACAACCGTCGTAGTTTATCCTTCTCACGATGACACAAAAAAATTACCTGAAATCTGGAAAATTGTTTAACATTTTTATCGTTACACAAAACTTTGTTATTAATTTTGGGTCACCGAGTCAGATGCTCATTTGACATCGTTTCCAACACAGTAGTTGGAATTCATTGACGAAATATTGTTTCTCCCGTCGAGTTTTGAGTGGTTCTTTGCCGTTAAAAGGCATAAACAATAGAGCTTCAGTTAGCACTGAACCTGCTAATCATGATAGTTCGAATTCAAATTTTTTACAATACGTGTTTCAGAAGGCAGGTGCACCACTTCCGCATATACGCAAAACGTAGCATATATTTTGGGGTGCAAGATCTAACTTAGATTATTTTGCGGAGAAAAAAACTAACAAAATAACACAAGGAAAGCTCTAACGGTTAAATGCGATGTAGTATCTTTAAAGAATGAGTCAACAGGGGAAAAACTTTCACTGTACAATCGTTCAGTAGTTTCTTTTGTATCATCGTGCTGCTGTTGCTGTCTCATTTATCGGTGAAACTCGTTTGAGCCTTCCCTTACGGATTAAGAGAAGTGAAGTTCACTATCTGTTGAAGTAGTGCGGTCAGAGTTTCGCCACCGCAGAGATCTAATAACCAGCTGACTAGACGTGTTGCTGATCTTTTTCTTGCTCAAAAAATTAAGCAAACAACTCCTTAACTTCTCTCCTCTGCACATTAGCATAACATGTGAAAAACCAAGGCAACATCGATTTCCTCAGTGCAAATAGTAGCATGTTTTGAGTAAACCTGAATCTTATCAATTTCCGTGACTTTCAGAGAAGTTATTGGAAACCAGCTTGAACAGCGAACGAGCTGAAGAAGCGAAGCAGATAGAGCATTTGTTGCATGCGACAAGACATTACGACCACGACACTACTTTTCTCTTGTTAGTGTTTGTCAGTTTTTATAATACAAAAGTTTTATTACGGAATAATTCCCGTTTAATGTGTTAAATAACTCCGGAGCTTTCGGGTCGACCGAGACCCGTCTTCAGCGGTTGTAAGTCACAACGTTCTTCAGCGAAGAAAAAATGGGCTTTTGGTTTTTGGCAGAAACGCGTACCGTGCAATCGGTGAAAGGAATCCAGCGATGCACGCTTAAGAAGAGACGGGTAAGCGAATTCTGGCAACCGAAAGAGTCAACTTGAGAGTGCAGTTACGAACTGCTGTTTTACTTAAGTACGTTTTTTTGCAAATTGTTCTTTAATCAACCCGACATATTCGACTTTACTTGAATCAGATGTAATCGTATTCACGCAATGCAAGAGTCGTGCGGCATTGATGCTGATGCCAGTTCTATTGTTCAGCTTTCTCTTTTGCAAAATGCTTCGAAAGCAACGAGAAACCAATTATTCCTATTAAGGAAATGAAGTCTGTTTTCGCCCGTTACGGTATAGATGTTGATTAAGGCATCTGACAATATTTATTGGTCATATGACCCATACCAGCAAGTATCAACCCTTCAAAAAAACTTTCATGTACATTTCGACATTTCCATTACAAGAAATAACATTTCAAACCACTATGGCATAGTTTCTCAACTTTTTTTGCCCCAGGGCTCCCCTAGGCCTTGTCAGGGCCCACCAGGGCCCCCCTAGGCCATGTCAGGGCCCCTAAGCCTTGTAAGGGCCCACCGTTTATTGCGACAATGTCCTGCCCCATTATCCTCCAGGGCTCCCAGGGGGCCCCAGGGCCCATGCTGAGAAGCACTGCACTATGACATTCATGAAAGACGCAATAGTCAATAGTAATTCGATGTGCACCTCTGTAAGAGCTATTGTTTAAAATTAAGCATTATGAATGTTGAAGACCGCTTAAATACGCCTTCAGGAATGGTCATTGGTCGATTGCCTCACATTGGTACTGGATGCTTTGATATTCTGTATCTTTCGTATTAGACAGTGTTCGAATCTTGATATGAACCTGTCAATAACAACGTTTGCAAGCCTGATCCAATTGATCAGATGTTACTATGAGGGAACAGCGCTGTCTGTTTAGCAGAAGTATTTGACAACACACTACACTTACTGAGCTCTCTTTGCGTGGAAGATTGACAAAATGGACGCGCCGCCTGTGGATAAATATTTTCCGAAATCACTATTACGGCGACGACGACGACGACGACATTACTTTTTTTTCCCATCTTAGTCTTTGTCGGCTTTTGTTTTATAACTCCGTCCAAGTTTCCAGCGTAGCTTTTGGGGCGAAAACAAACCCTGAACGGTCAGCTTAAAGCTACATTTAAGTTCTCTTTCGCTGCTACATTCAGGTGAAGCAGAAAAGAAAAACGGCGGAGAATTTGTGTACGTTTAAAGCGGTAAAGGTGACTGAAGTTCCCCTGTATGAGTGGAATGGCGAAAAAATACAGATTAGTAAGAGTTCTGTAGCGTTCAAGCACTGTTTACGCGGAAGAGATATCAAGAATTGAACACGTCATGGAGTGAAAAAAATATGGAATCGCTTCTCGAATGTCGGTTAAAAAGCTGATGAGTGAACAGTCAATGAAAACACGAAATAACAGTTTTGCAGCTAAAGAATCTTCAACTTTGCCACGTTAAATATTTTAAAATTTCAAAATACGGTCAGGTTGTCGATAGCTGAACCTGCATACTTTTCTTATCGGTATTCGGTTTTGGTCGCAGTGCATTTAGACGAAGGATGAGTAATTCAACGCAAGCTGTCCCATGTCGTATCAAGGTAAGCTTGACATTGATAGTTGCTCTACGTCATCCAAGGCTTCTTACGAAATTGTTTACGTAGTAGTCTGTAGTTAATACTCCGCCTTTCGATTATTGCTAAGTTCTTGCGTAATGTTTCAGCTGAAAAATCTCGTAGAATTGTTTTTACAATAGTTACCTTTCTAAGTTGCAAGAATGTTGTTGATTATGCCTATGTTTTGTTTAAAGTTTTTAAACTTATCGTACCTTTTAACAAGATTGTAATTCTTTTCTTTTTCTTCGTCTTTTTAAAGAAAATAGTGCAATTCGATGGTATATTTTTCGTCGGTCTGATCCATAACTCTCTATAGAAAACTATAACACCATAAGTACTTATTGCGTAATTGAAGTATGGAATTTCGATCCCGTGAAAACTTTCATTAAGCGCAGCTTTCAGGAGGACACGGTTCCCGTCTTCAGCGCAAGATTAGTCTGTGCTTGTGTTTCCACTGAGCAACTGGATTCAATTTCGTACGTAATGCCATGCGGTTATCCCCCGAAACTAAGGGTTTGTCACTTCGCAATATGGGACAGATATTGGGTGATCTTTTTGAACTCTAATTGAAATTTAAGAGGCTTTCCCAGTTGTTTCATCTTTCTCGTAATCTAGCGATATCGTAGAAGAATCAAGTAAGGAATTGGTGTTCACCCCTCTGTAGAAAACTGCCGACGGCTGAATCTTTTATCAGTGATCTATTCTATCAGGTTTGTCGAAAATCCGTCTTCCTTGAACGTCTTTCAGAGATAATTTAGTTCTTCGAGAATAAATTCATTCTGCTGTATTAACTTTGAACTAATACGTCTTGTATAGAGTCCGTAGTTACGGCTCGGAGATGGTAATAGTGGAGGATCAGGTACGCATCTGAAGCACAGCTTATGCTAGATTTCGCACAAAAGCTTTCTCCTTCTGAAAAACGCTTGTTTGTAATACAAATATTTCATAATTTAAATATGCCATTTTTTCATGTTTCAATTGTTTCTTCTTACGCAATTCGTCCCGTTAAAATACAGAACTTTTAAAAAGATTCCGTAGGTTTCAGGCCGCGCGCGACCCATCCTCAGCGGTGCTAAAATTAATGACATTAACAGTACCAAACTAATTATTATATCGGTGAGGATACTGGAGTACGCACCGCATTCTCATAGTCGAGCTCGCTGACCTGTAAAAGAAAATTGCGGATCAAAACACGGCAGAGAAGAAAACAGAGGTGACGCGAAAGAGTTCCTGATTCGACAATGAAGCCTTCCGGTGACGTTTGCGCCCTGCAATTTATTTCGTTCTCGTAGCAAATAACGTCGAAGAGAATGTCGACCGATAGAGTGTGAATTAGGCGGGAGAGTACAATTTTTTTCAGCTTATAGGGACAAAAGGGTTGGTTTTCTCTTGCTATGATTTATTAGAGTACGAACTTATAACCACTCTTTACGTTTCCATTTTTTTCATTGACTGATTGGTCAAATTATTCACCCTGTAGCTGAGACTCTAATCGTTTTCATGTTCAATGTGATTCTCCATATGCTGTAGAACAGCGCAATTTTGCGATGCAGTTCTTTCCGCACAGCAGAATTTTCTTATCAGCGTTTATGATTTTCAAAAATAGCAATAATGAGGGATCATGGCTGAGTTGTTTATTGGCCGCGTCGGTTTAGTAATTCTTGCAGACTGAATTTTTGTTAGTGACGAATGTACGTATGTAATTTTTTGTTATAATGCTCAGTGTGTTAAACCGACGAGACATTGCTCCTCAAATGAGTAAATTTAAACCTAATTAAATGTTTCTTATGTTCTTTGAATCGCTCAGTTACGTTTAGCTCAGTTTCTTCTGCATAAAGGTTCGAACAGCTGCATTCAACTACTTACAAGATGCTTTAACGTTTGTCCTCCGAAACTAAGAGTTTGTCGCTTCAGATTATGGAGTAGATATTGGGTGACCTTTTTGTTCTTTAAATAAAATTTAAGTGACTTTCCCAATTTCCTTATCTTTTCCTCTACTGTACCGATATCTGAGAAGATCGTTTGCGGTTATGGTTTTCATTCCGCTGTTTCCTTTCAGTGGTCGTTAGTGTGAGATTTGCTAAAAACCTGTCTTCCTTGATCGTCTTTCAAAGATCATTTAGCTGAATGGGAAACGAAAGGCTCAGCAACAGCGGCCTGCTCTTCTGAGCGATCGCTTTCCCTTTCGATGCGATATGGAAAGTAGTGCCAGAAACATAATCCTGCAATGTTCTAGCTTTTAAACAGCTGTGTTGGTTCCTGTACGACTCCTCGACGCCATTATATCTGTTGATGGCCGTGATCGTCTAAAGTTGCTCTTCTAAAACCTGGAGGCACCTAGAAGACGTAGCTTAACTGGCGAATAGTATGCGCCTATAGTTAAGCGGAGCCATATTCCTAGTTTTCAGAGGCGAAGTAATGAACGGAAAGCCGAAAATATAAAATTTCTCTTTTCACGCTTTTCGTACAGTAGATGAACGAAAAGCAGGTGGCGATAGCTTCAAAAATACTCACAGGCCGTCCCCTGCGCGTTGGAGAAATCTTTTGTCGGCGAGATAGCTACAGTGGACCTGTAATGGTTCTGCGGAGTGGGAACGGAAGTGCCGACCGGTAACGAGACTATTTTCCTGCGCGATGGTTTCATTTGAAAAGAAACAGAGAGCAGCGGGCAGGAAAGTATTCCTGCATCATTCCTTTTTTTAAATAGCTACTCTGGGTCGCGTAGAAACTTTGGAAGCTATAGATTTCGTTCGTTCCCTTGGCAGTGTTCGACGCAAGCCGCTCTTTTACACATTCAGCGCGCATGGAGGAAGGACTTTAGCTGGCGAATATTATGTCGCTATACTTATGCAGAGCAATGTTGAGATTTTTCGTCGCTCGTTTGAACAATCCGCGGCCGAAAACAAGAAATAGCTCCTTTTCCACATTCCTCATACAGTAGGTGAACGAAACGCAGGTACCGATATTTTAAACAATACTCGCAGGCTGTCCGCTGCGCGCCGGATAGGTCTTTCGTCCGTGAAAAACCCGTAGAGCCGCTATGATGCTCCTGCAAAGTGGGAGCGAGAACACCGAGGGAAACTCACCCTGTTTTTGCGCGTGACACCATCATCCGAGCAGAAATGCAAAGTGGTCGCAGAAACCAAATCATGCACCGTACTAGCTTTTATACAGCTGTGTTGAGTCGCGTACGAGTCTTAGAAGCTGTTAGACTTCCTGATGGCGGTGTTTGACTGAAATTGTTTCTCCTTGCCCTGGGGGCACGGTAATGAGGAAGTTTAACTGCTGAATATTATGCGCGTATACCTACGCAGATCCATATTCCCGTTTTATGGAGCTCATTTGCGCAACGGGAGAGCAGAAACATGAAAGCGCGACTTTTTGCATTCTTCGTACAGTAGATGAACGAAAAGCAGGTACCAGTATTTTCAAAATTCTTAACTAGGCGTCGCATGCGCGGCGGAAAAGTTTTTTGTGAGCTAAAGGGCTGTAGTAGCGCTGTAGCTTTCTTGCGGAATGGGATTTGATACGCGGACCGATAGGGAGCCTGTGTTTCTGCCCGATGGCTTCATTTGAAACTAAATCGAAAGGAGTGCTCAAAAACGTGTTCGATGCATCCTCCTTGCTGCTAAGTGAATCCTCTGGGTCGGACAGAGACTATGGGAGCTGTTAGTTTTGTTTGTCGCGGTGATCGACAAAAGGCGCTCGTCTGTGCTCTGGCCGCGCATGGACGAACAACTTTACGTAGCGAGTATTATGTTCCTATACTTATGGAGAGCAGCATTCGGACTTTTCGAGCCAGTTAGGCTTGAAATAGGAGAAATTTCTTTCTTCGTACAGTAGATAGACGAAAGGCAGGTACCACGTTTTTCAAAAATACTCATAGGCCTTCCTCTGCGCGCCCGACTAGTGTTTTGTGCGCGAGAGCGCTTCAGTAGCGCAGTATCGGTTCTCTGTTATGCGAACGGAAACGCAGAACTATAATGAGCCCCTTTTTTTTGCGCGATGGCTTCATTTGAATCCGAATCTAACGTAGCCGGCATAAACGTAGTCCTGCATTATTCTAGCTTCTGGAAGCTATAGGTTTCGGTTGTGGCGGTGTTCGACCAAAACCGCTCTTGTATAGCCAGGGCGCGCATAGACGAAGTAGTTTAAGTAGCGAATATCATAGCCGCATAGTTATAGAGAGCATAGGTCGGATTTTTCCGAGATCGCTTGAGCTACGGGATGCTGGAGATATGAAAAAATTTTGTCTTTACATTCTTCGTACAGTAGATTAACGATAAGAAGGGAGTAGTATTTTCAAAAATAGTCACTAGCCGTCTAACCCTCGCATGAGAACGGTATTATTTTCGAGACGGTTACAGGCGCGCCAAAACGCTTTTGCGAAAAAGATAAAAAAAAGGCCGAGCGAGAACGAAGCAGTTTTTTGCACCATCGCTTCATCCGAAACGAAATGGAAAGTTACGGGCACAATCGTACTCCTTAATGTGTGTTGCCAACAGATGGCTGTGCTGCCCCGCTATAGAGCTTTGGAATCTGCAGATTGCTATGACTGTGGTGTTCCATTGGAGCCGCACTTGTATATTCTTAGGGGCGCATGCAGGAACTTTTAACTGGCTAATATAGTGCCCCTATACTTACGGTTAGTGCCACTCCGATTTTTCAGTGCTTGTGCGAGCAACGGACAGCTGGAAATACGATAAAATGCTAGTTTTTGGATTAATGCTACAGTAGGTAAAGGAAAAGCAGGTACCACTATTTTCAAAAATAGTGATGAAGCCTCCGGAGCGCATGGACAAGTTTTTTGTCTGCAAGAAGGCTACCGGTGGCCGCGTGAAACCGTTTCGCGCACAAAAAGACGCGCCAAACAAACACGTAACGCCTTTTCACTTTTGCGTCAAAAGAAGGCACGTCAAACTGGGACGTCATATTTTAACTGTAAATTTGTTTCATTTGAAAAAAAAGGTATGTTTAGCTTAATTAGAATGGGTGCATGTCGACTGTAGCTGAACGTGAGAGTTGCGTGAAAAGAAAGCGAGTCAGTCTGACTTGAAAGGTTATTTTGTCATCGTCTGGATACTTTTATGTATTTGCAGTAAAACGTGAAAAGTAACGCACGTAAACGGTGTGACGTGAATTAATTATAGAAGAGAATGATAGATTTCTTTCAGTTTTAGATTTAAAGTGAATGTTTTCAGAAAAGTGGGTATTGCGAATTGTTTTCCAGTATCAAAAGTGCTGATCCTTTAAGCTCTCTTTAAACAGGTTGAAGTTACCGGTGTATAAAAGGTATGAGTAGAGAAGCAAACAGATAAAGCGAACAACTGTGCTGTTTGCTCGAAACTTTAAGAATACAGTAAAATTGAGGTAAAGAAAGAACAAAAGAATAAAAAAAGAAACGCAAATGAATACAATTCATAGTGGCAAGCGGACAAGAATAAAGCGATGGAACAGGAAAGCCGCAGAAACCAGGATGATATAAAAGACGGAAAGGAAGCATAGAAGGCACCAAGAGAAAGATGAGAAAGAAGAAAAGAAACGACGAAGGACTATTAAAGAAGAAGGAAAGGAATAAGGTAGGAAAATTCGAACAAAGGGAAAGAGAAAGAAGGAAGAAAAAATTATCGAAGACAATTTTGTGGCAACATAGAGCACACCACACTACATACAAACTTTAACGGCTTTAACCAGACTTTAAACGATGGCCAAATCAGAAACTGGAAAATAATTGACACTTCAACAAACTTTCACCAGTTAATTCCCACCTACAATGATAGCTGTGAATATAAATCCTTTACGATAAAAACTCTTAAACCGTGATTCTATTTTATTGTGAACATAACGTTTATGTAAAAGCACAACCTATATTCAGAGATGTAATTATTGTTCCTAATATTTTCTTATTAAGTTGAGATTTAAGGTTTATCGCACCCTGTCGAAGGTCCTTTGAATCAGCGTTGATGGCGAGCAACAATCCGCCCTGAAAGCTCTACTTGGTAAGAAAAGATGAGAAAACAATATGTCGTATCTTTTTGAATAGTACAATAATGGAGTAATGCACGCAGTTATTTGGAAGTTTTTCATGTGTTAAGTAGTTTGCCCGGAAAAACAGGCTAAATTTATTTTTCTTTTTCAATGACGATTGATAGTTGCCCATGAAACCGACCGTTCACGAAATCTACCGCAACTTTGTCATTCAAATTCCTAAGGATAATAAGTGACGTATACCCAACATGAAAACGAATACACCCGTGGAAACCAGTAATTTAGTTCCCCATTAAAGACGGAACATCAAAAAGTAAATTTGTTTTAAGAACAAAGCCTCTTTCAATTCTTTTATTAGTTGCTATGGTTTTTGTGGTTGTAAATTGCTGTATGCACTACAACAACTCAATAAGTTGCCTACAATTGCTGTATTCTGTATGCAATACTACCACTACAACAACTCAACTTAAAGCTACTTTTAAATTCTCCTTCGCTGCTACATTCAGGTGAAGCAGAAAACAAAAACGCCGGAGAATTTGTGTAGGTTTAAAGCGGTAAAGGTGACTGAATTTCCCCTGTATGAGTGGAATGGCGAAAAATACAGCTTAGTAAGAGTTCTGTAGCGTTCAAGCACTGTTTACGCGGAAGAGATATCAAGAATTGAACACGTCGTGGAATGAAAAAATATGGAATCGCTTCTCGAATGTCGGTGAAAAAGCTGATGAGTGAACAGTCAATGAAAACACGAAATAACAGTTTTGCAGCTAAAGAATCTTCAACCTAGCCACGTTAAATATTTTAAAATTTCAAAATACGGTCAGGTTGTCGATAGCTGAACCTGCATACTTTTCTTATCTGTATTTGGTTTTGGTCGCGGTGCATTTAGACGAAGGATCAGTAATTCAACGCAAGCTGTCCCATGTCGTATCAAGGTAAGCTTGACATTAATAGTTGCTCGTCATCCAAGGCTTCTTACGAAATTGCCAAGGCTTCTTACGAAGTTGCTAACGTAGTAGTCACTAGTTAATACTCCGCTTTATGGCACCTTGTAACAATGATTCGTAGAATTGTTTTTACAATAGTTATCGCCTTTGCCTATAAAGTTTTTAAACTTATACCTTGTGCTTTTTCTTCGTCTTTTTAAAAAAATTGCAATTCGATGCTACATTTTTTCGTCGGTCTGATCCATAACTCTCTATAGAAAACTATAACACTATAAGTACTTATTGCGTAATTGAAGTATGGAATTTCGATCCCGTGAAAACTTTCATTAAGCGCAGCTTTCAGGAGGACACGGTTCCCGTCTTCAGCGCAAGATTAGTCTGTGCTAGTGTTTCCACTGAGCAACTGGATTCAATTTCGTACGTAATGCCATGCGGTTATCCCCCGAAACTAAGGGTTTGTCACTTCAAATATGGGACAGATATTGGGTGATCTTTTTGAACTCTAATTGAAATTCAAGAGGCTTTCCCAGTTGTTTCATCTTTCCCGTAATCTAGCGATATCGTGGAAGAATCAAGTAAGGCATTGGTGTTCACTCCCCTGTAGAAAACTGCCGACGGCAGAATCTTTTATCAGTGATCTATTCTATCAGGTTTGTTGAAAATCCGTCTTCCTTGAGCGTCTTTCAGAGATAATTTAGTTCTTCGAGAATAGATTCCTTGTGCTGTATTAACTTTGAACTAATACGTCTTGTATAGAGTCTGTAGTTACGGCTCCGAGATAGTAATAGTGGAGGATCAGGTACGCATCTGAAGCATAGCTTATGCTAGATTTCTGAATTTTTGTTAATCATGAATGTACGTATGTAATTTTTAGTTATAATGCTCAGTGTGTTAAACCGGCGAGACGTTGCTCCTCAAATGAGTAAATTTAAACCAGATTAAATGTTTCTTATGTTCTTTGAATCGCTCAGTTACGTTTAGCTCAGTTTCTTCTGCATAAAGTTCGAACAGCTGCATTCAACTACGTGCAAGATGCTTTAACGTTTGTCCTCCGAAACTAAGAGTTTGTCGCTTCAGATTATGAAGTAGATATTGGGTGACGTTTTTGTTCTTTAAATAAAATTTAAGAGACTTTCCCAATTCCCTTATCTTTTCCTCTAGTGTATCTGAGAAGATCGTTTGCGGTTATGGTTTTCATTCCGCTGTTTCTTTTCAGTGATCGTTAGTGTGAGATTTGTTAAAACTCTGTCTTCCTTGATCGTCTTTCAAAGATCATTTAGCTGAATGGGAAACGAAAGGCTCAGCAACAGCGGCCTGCTTTTCTGAGTGATCGCTTTCCCTTTCGATGCCATATGGAAAGTAGCACCAGAAATATAATCCTGCGATGTTCTAGCTTCTAGACAGCTGTGTTGGTTCTCGTACGACTCCTCGACGCCATTATATCTCTTGACGGCCGTCATCGTCTAAAGCTGCTCTTCTAAAGCCTGTAGGCACCTAGAAGACGTAGTTTAACTGGCGAATAGTATGTGCCTATAGTTAAGCGGAGCCATATTCCTAGTTTTCAGAGGTCGAGTACTGAACGGAAAGCCGAAAATAAGAAAAACTTCTTTTTTACATTTTTCGTACAGTAGATGAACGAAAAGCAGGTAGCGGTAGTTTCAAAAATAGTCACAGACCGCCCCCTGCGCGTTGGAGAAATCTTTTGTCGGCGAGATGGCTACAGTGGACCTGTAATCGTCCTGCGGAATGGGAACGGGAGTGCGGACCGGTAACCAGACTGTTTTTCTGTGGGATGGTTTTATTTGAAACCAAACAGAGAGCAGCGGGCAGAAAAGTATTCCTGCATCATTCCTTTTTTTAAATAGCTACTTTGGGTCGCGTAGAAACTTTGGAAGGTATAGATTTCGTTCGTTCCCTTGGCGGTGTTCGACGCAAGCCGCTCTTTTATACATTCAGCGCGCATGGAGGAAGGACTTTAGCTAGCGCATATTAGTCGCTATACTTATGGAGAGCAATGTTGAGATTTTTCGTCGCTCGTTTGGACAATCCGCGGCCGAAAACAAGAAATAATTCTTTTTTTACATTCCTCGTACAGTAGGTGAACGAAACGCAGGTACCGATATTTTCAACAATACTCGCAGGCTGTCCGCTGCGCGCCGGATAGGTCTTTCGTCCGTGAAAAACCGTAGAGCCGCTATGATGCTCCTGCAAAGTGGGAGCGGGAACACCGAGGGAAACTCACCCTGTTTTTGCTCGTGATCCCATCATTCGAGCAGAAATGGAAAGTGGCCGCAGAAACCAAATCATGCACCGTACTAGCTTTTATACAGCTGTGTTGAGTCGCGTACGAGTCTTAGAAGCTGTTAGACTTCCTGATGGCGGTGTTTGACTGAAGTTGTTTTTCCTTGCCCTGGGGGCACGGTAATGAAGAAGTTTAACTGCTGAATATTATGCGCGTATACCTACGCAGAGCCATATTCCCGTTTTTTGGAGCTCATTTGTGCAACGGAGAGCAGAAACATGAAAGCGAGTCTTTTTACATTCTTCGTACAGTAGATGAACGAAAAGCAGGTACCAGTATTTTCAAAATTCTTAACTAGGCGTCGCATGCGCGGCGGAAAAGTTTTTTGTGAGCTAGAGGGCTGTAGTAGCGCTGCAGCTTTCTTGCGGAGTGGGATTTGATACGCGGACCGATAGGGAGCCTGTTCTTCTGCGCGATGGCTTCATTTGAAACTAAATCGAAAGGAGTGCTCAAAAACGTGTTCGGTGCATCCTCCTTGCTGCTAAGTGGATGCTCTGAGTCGGATAGAGACTTTGGAAGCTGTAAGTTTCGTTTGTCGCGGTGATCGACAAAAGGCGCTCTTCTATACACTGGCCGTTCATGGAGGAAGAACTTTACGTAGCGAGTATTATGTTCCTATACTTATGGAGAGCAGCATTCGGACTTTTCGAGCCACGGCAGGCTGGAAATAGGAGAAATGACTTTCTTCGTACAGTAGATGTACGAAAAGCAGGTACCACGTTTTTCAAAAATACTCATAGGCCTTCCTCTGCGCGCCCGACTAGTGTTTTGTGCGCGAGAGCGCTTCAGTAGCGCAGTATCGGTTCTCTGTTATGGGAACGGAAACGCAGAACTATAATGAGCCCCTTTTTTTGCGCGATGGCTTCATTTGAATCCAAATCTAACGTAGCCGGCATAAACGTAGTCCTGCATTATTCTGGCTTCTGGAAGCTATAGGTTTCGGTTGTGGCGGTGTTCGACCAAAACCGCTCTTGTATAGCCAGGGCGCGCATAGACGACGTAGTTTAAGTAGCGAATATCATAGCCGCATAATTATAGAGAGCATAGATCGGATTTTTCCGAGATCGTTTGAGCTACGGGATGCTGGAGATATGAAAAAATTTTGTCTTTACATTCTTCGTACAGTAGATTAACGATAAGAAGGGAGTAGTATTTTCAAAAATAGTCACTAGCCGTCTAACGCTCGCATGAGAACGGTATTATTTTCGAGACGGTTACAGACGCGCTAAAACGCTTTTGCGAAAAAAATAAAAAAGGCCGAGCGAGAACGAAGCAGTTTTTTTCACCATGGCTTAATCCGAAACGAAATGGAAATTTACGGGCACAATCGTACTCCTTAATGCGTGTTGCCAACAGATGGCTGTGCTGCCCCGCTATAGAGCTTTGGAATCTGCAGATTGCGATGATTGTGGTGTTCCATTGGAGCCGCACTTGTATATTCTGAGGAGCGCATACAGGAACTTTTAACTGGCTAATATAATGCCCCTATACTTACGGTTAGTGCCACTCCGATTTTTCAGTGCTTGTGCGAGCAACGGACAGCTGGAAATACGATAAAATGCTAGTTTTTCGATTAATGCTACAGTAGGTAAAGGAAAAGCAGGTACCACTATTTTCAAAAATAGTGATGAAGCCTCCGGAGAGCGTGGACAAGTTTTTTGTCTGCAAGAAAGCTACCGGTGGCTGCGTGAAACCGTTTCGCGTTACAAAAAGACGCGCCAAACAAACACGTAACGCCTTTTCACTTTTGCGTCAAAAGAAGGCACGTCAAACTGGGACGTCATATTTTAACTGTGCGTAAATTTGTTTCATTTGGAAAAAAAGGTATGTTTAGCTTAACTAGGAAAGGTGCATGTCGACTGCAGCTGAACGTGAGAGTTGCGTGAAAAGAAAGCGAGTCAGTCTGACTTGAAAGGTTATTTTGTCATCGTCGGGATACTTTTATGTATTTGCAGTTAAACGTGAAAAGTAACGCACGTAAACGGTATGACGTGAATTAATTATAGAAGAGAATGATAGATTTCTTTCAGTTTTAGATTTAAAGTAAATGTTTTCAGAAAAGTGGGTATTGCGAATTGTTTTCCAGTTTCAAAAGTGCTCGTCGTTTAAGCTCTCTTTAAACAGGTTGAAGTTGCCGGTGTATAAAAGGTATGAGTAGAGAAGCAAACAGATAAAGCGAACAACTGTGTTGTTTGCTCGAATATTTAAGAATACAGTAAAATTGAGGTAAAGAAAGAACAAAAGAATAATGAAAGAAACGCAAATGAATACAATTCATAGTGGCAAGCGGACAAGAATAAAGCGATGGAACAGGAAAGCCGTAGAAAGCAGGATGATATAAAAGACGGAAAGGAAGCATAGAAGGCACCAAGAAAAAGATGAGAAAGAAGAAAAGAAACGACGAAGGACTATTAAAGAAGAAGGAAAGGAATAAGGTAGAAAAATTCGAACAAAGGGGAAGAGAAAGAAGGAAGAAAAAATTATCGAAGACAATTTTGTGCCAACATAGAGCACACCACACTACCTACAAACTTTAACGGCTTTAACCAGAGTTTAAACGATGGCCAAATCAGAAACTGGAAAATAATTGACATTTCAACAAACTTTCACCAGTTAATTCCCACCTACAATGGATAGCTGTGAATATAAATCCTTTACGATAAAAACCCTTGAACCGTGATTCTATTTTATTGTGAACATAACGTTTATGTAAAAGCACAGCCTATATTCGGAGATGTAATTATTGTTCCTAATATTTTCTTATTAAGTTGAGATTTAAGGTTTATCGCACCATGTCGAAGGTCCTTTGAATCAGCGTTGATGGCGAGCAACAATCCGCCCTGAAAGCTCTACTTGGTAAGAAAAGATGAGAAAGCAATACGTTGTATCTTTTTGAGTAGTAGAATAATGGAGTAATGCACGCAGTTATTTGGAAGTTTTTCATGTGTTATGTAGTTTGTCCGGAAAACCAGCCTATATTTATTTTTCTTTTTCAATGACGATTGCTAGTTGCCCATGAAACCGACCGTTCACGAAATCTACCGCAACTTTGTCATTCAAATTCCTAAGGATAATAAGTGACGTATATCCAACATGAAAACGAATACATCCGTGAAGACCAGTAATTTAGTTCCCCATTAAAGACGGAATATCAAAAAGTAAATTTCTTTTAAGAACAAAGCCTCTTTCAGTTCTTTTGTCAGTTGCCATGGATTTTAAGGTTGTAAAATGCTGTATGCACTGCAGTGAGTCTCTCTGTTCATCACACTTTTTTAGAGTAAATTTGAAATACCGTAGATTCTAATTGACGGAAAAGAGTATTATTTTTTCTTTTTCTCGATAAACTTATTCTTCTTTTCCTTTTCCTATCGCTTACTGAAGAAATTAGGCAAGTTTTAAGTGAGCGTTATCAGACTAAGCATTTAGGAATTCGTTAAAATCATATCTTTTTAAAGGAATAATCATATTTCAAAACGTTCTTTGCTCCCAATGTTTATACAATCAGAGTAAATACGATCGTTCTTCAAGGTCAACGAAATAGGTTATCAGTTCATTATATCAGCCAGAGGGAAGAAATTGTTTGAGCATTTGTTTGCTTTAATCGTATAGTAGTCAGTGCTAATGTTTGCACTTGTAAGATGTAGCTTAACCTCTTATACGCTGAAACGATAAAATTCTATACTTGCAAGCAATGTGTCAATAGTAAGTGGGTTATTGAAACGACCTTTTATCAGGTCAATCAGTGATTTGCATACCGCTAAAGTATTGTGGCCGAGACCTAGACGCTCAAAATCAGTGTTCGCTCGTTCCGACTTGCAGAGCAGTTGCTCCTATGCGACTACTGCTGATCGCTGCTCGTTCATTCCAGTGGTAAATGCTGCCGGTTGGAGGATCCATTTGGAAAAGACGAATCGCTGGACAGGACGACAGAATGACGGTGCCATATGGAAATGATCGACAGAAATGAAGAATTCTTCAAAAGATGATGGACAAACCAGTTCAATGTTGGAATGAAAGATGGTGAGTCTTTTAGTCTTAAACACCTTTCATTTTTTCAATTTTTAGAATCTCGCTGACGGCTAATTAAAAGGAAATGACCATTCGAAATTCGTGAAAAGAGAACAGAGAAAATTGTCCAAACAGTGGATCGTAAACTCGACCAAAAAAGAGGACGAAAAAAAGGAAAGGACGACAGCTCAAAACGGGACGACAAATTCAAACCGAGAGGACCATTCAAAATTCGTGAAGAGGATCGAGCAGAAAAAATTTTCCGGACAGCCAATCGTCTAATTGACCAAAACGAGGACGAAAAAAGGAAAGGACGACCGGTCAAAACTGGACAACAATTTCAAAACGGAGGACGAGTCAAAGACGCTTGACAGTTCAATTGGACTATTTTTTTGAAAAGACGCTCGAAACTATTTTTTAAAGTAAGAAATTTGTCGTTTTTTGCTTATCTTGATTTTTGAATTATTTTAGGTCGAAAAAAGAAAACAGCTGAAGAAACACGATATTTTGCGTCGCTATTTGTCCGTCTGATCAATCCGTCAAAATGTCAAACGACCAAATATTGTCATACCTGTGGCAGAGAGGACTCGCTCGTTTGGTATTGTCTGTCTTCTGCTGACGTCAACTGGCAATATAATTTTTAGATTCGAGCGATGTCCGTCTGTTTCGGAAGTGCATTTCAAAGACGAAGAAAATTTTGTGGACAAGAAGTCTACTGGTCTTCAACATCAGCATATATCATCGCTGAGATTTTTCTCAGCAACTCATTTCATTCCTTCATCTTCTCTGACGGAGCAGATCATATCCTGGTTTTGGGTATGAATCTCTCTGTTTTATGATGTGATCTTTTCACATCGCGAATTTTTTGTCATACTTCGATCTTCAGAATCGTCTCCTGTTCGAAGACATGGTCTGGAATCATCTTATGGATCGCGCTCTCAGCTGATCGCGTCTCGTGATCATCATTCTCTCATCTCGTCTCATGTCTTCTCTCCTCTGAGCTGATGAGCTGTTTCTCTCATCATGTTCAGTTCTTTTCACTCAGTCTTTCATTCTCAGTCTCTCTCTTTCTCTCAGTTCATTTTCTGGGAGGGGGGTTGTCTTCGGCCAGGTTCTTTCGGTCCGATTGGTGGATCCGATTCCTGGTATTAGCACGGATCGGGAATCCGCTCCTGTATTCGAGTGTATTATGCCGGCATCCGGCGCGTTTTTAAGTCTTTGTTTACTTAGTGGTTTTTTTGAGCAACCTTCTTCCCCCTGGTGTGATTTTTTTGATCACGTGGTTCCTTCCCCATTACCACGTTTCGAGTGACATTGCGAGTGACAACCTCTCATGCGGTTATTTCTGAGATGGATGGATGAGTCATACCCCTCATGCGATCATTCTGACATGCAAATTTTGGGAGTACCCCCTCATGCATTGATTTTGACATGCATTTTTGGGGGTACTCCCCTCATGCAGTGATTTTGACATGCAGATTAGAGTATTTCCCCCATGCGATGATTTTGATGCAATTTTGAGGGTACCCTCCGCATGCGATGATTTTGACATGCAATTTTGAGGGTACCCTCCGCATGCGATGACACATGCAATTTTGAGGGTGCATGCGATGATTTTGACATGCAATTTTGAGGGTACCCTCCACATGCGATGATTTTGACATGCAATTTTGAGGATATCCGCATGCGATGATTTTGACATGCAATTTTGAGGATATCCCCTCATGCTGTGATTCTGACATGCGGTTTTGAGGGTACCCTCCGCATGCGATTATTTTGACATGATGTACAGGGGTACTCTCGCATGCGATGACTTTGACAAGCGGTTCGAGAGTACCCCCTGATGCAATGACTTCGACATGCACTTTTCAGTGATCTCCAGCATGCAATGTGTTGGATGCTACTATTTGTGTGACATCCTCATGAGATGATTTTATGGACTTGCACAGTGACTCCTTTTCATGCAATGACTATGTTAGCGATGACAATTTTCTCGCTGGATTATCATACTGTCAGCACGGTCCTTTCATGCAAGAACATTTACGCTCGTAGGAGATGTATCCTCTACGTGAAGGCAACATGCCAGTGCCAGAACATCCATCAGCACAGGGGTTATACACTCCATGCCAATCTAACATGTATGCTTCAATTCCAATCATACATCTAGGAATCATGCCCACTACTAGACCGCTGTACGTTATAGGACTCCATTAGATATTTTAGACCCATGGAAGCGACATTCATACTTCGCATGCAGGTATATAGGTACCAGAGGAATGGTATGGCTCCACGGGTTACAAGCAAGTGGTACAACTCCTAATCTCAGGTGTTGTACTTTTTAAGAATAGGCAACATGCGGTCCATTTCCATCAGAGAAGGTACGGTATAGTATCCCCATTTCAGAGCAAAATATGTTTCATGAAGGTCCATAGGTCCATTGGTCAGTGTGAGGATGACAGAAGGTGCCAAAATTGCTGTGGATGTCTTGTGGTTTTAAACTTTCTTTTCTTTTCAACTGCTCTGTACATTTCAAGTCTGTCGCATGTTGCCCTGTCGCGCTTGTCGTTGATCTTGAGGCTTTTTGTTGTCTTTGTGACAGTAGTCCTTCCATTCTTGTGCTTGTCGCTGCTGCTTTCTTCCGCTAGCATTGCATAATCTTGCTTGAGCTCTTCAATTCCCATTAAATTGTTTTTTAACTTTTCAATTCGTGACTTTTCCATTTGCTTCTTTCGGCACACCTTGCACTTTTTATCCTTTCTCAAAATAATCTCTGCTGCTCACAATTGGCCAACCGAGTTTGCATACAGTTCACATATTTTTTGTCATCACCTTTGCTCTGATTGTGCCAAATGAGCGGTCATTTTCCGACTTTGCTTTGCTTGTAATCGCGTCCGTGACAAACGATTTGTGGATTGTGTCTTTGTAAACATATACCACCATTTGTTAACCATTGCAGATAATTTTAGCCATTGTAAACTTCGCAACTTCTACACCGTACCTCCTCTAATGAAAACCTACAAGCCCATAACCAGAATCCAACGGTCAAACGTGAGAACAATACTATCCCATGCATTTAAAATTATATACATGCCCAAGTTATACCTTTCATGCAAAGGCAGCAGACCAGTGCAAAGAATCCAGGTTGCAATAAAGTGTATGTGCATGTTAGACAAGCACAACGCGACACATTTAAAGCTATGTCATGCCATGATGTAATACATGAGGATGTCACACAAATGGATATATGAGATCACTGTCATACAATTAATCCATGTGTGAGACTTCAATGTTATTAACACATCCGGCATGCAAACATCAATTCTTACCAATGGAACAGAATGTCGTGTAGTTCTTCTTATAGGTTCTGACGTCCGGCTGAAACTGGATGCCCTACCAACGTATGGATGGGCGGTTATTAGTTCAAAACGGGACAAAACTTTGCCAAGACATCGAGAACAATGCACACTGCTTTGGGTCAGTTTTACTTTGGCATTTCACCCGAAGACCCTCCCAAAAATTCTTTATTTCATTATCCAATTCAGCATGCAAAACATAGAATGCAATAGTATCACAGTGAAATACACTACAACAACTGCAAGTGTTGTTTTAGCCTAAAAATAATTCATTATCTATCCGTGCAACAAAAGCAATTTTTTTGTAACAACGTAAAAGACAGCTTACCGCAAACTATGCCTTTATCACACCCAATAGATGTGAGCAGTAGAAATGCCAAACTTGTCTCAGCTGACGATCGGTCTTTTTCAAATGGTACTTACTAAATCATCGTCAACTGATTCATTTCTTTGTGTCCATTGTGGTAAATTCTAACACCTAGAATTCATGCCAGATTTCATCAGCTTTTTACTTATCGCTTCCTTTGCCATCACCAATTTCCGTACGCTTACTCTAAAACGTCAGTTTGTCAACTTTTATTCACCATGACAGAACTAATTAACTTATATACTTACCAATGTAGAAGGACTATGACAATCGTCATTATACCAATGATATACCATTCTCCATATGATATTATTAGTCACAGTTTCAAGACGACCTAACATTATGCAAATCAGCAGCAGCTACTAACGGCCGTTATCTGACCTCTAATGTAACAAAGATAAGGCAAAACGCTTACTTTAGCCCGGTCAATGTACGATTTGACCTGATTTTCCTGTTTACATTCCATCCGAGTAGATTCTTCGATGCAAACTAACAGACCTCTTTGGCTCTATTACTTTTCCTTTCTGTTTGAACAGCGAATTTGTCCTGTTTTCATTGTTTACAAATGTTCAGTTCAGTTCCCTCCGGCAACATTATCTGAAAGTTTACTTTTAGTTTACTCAAAACGAAAAGCTTTTTCTTTCTTACCTCTTTTAGAGCTTCATTTTTCCATTTGCATTTGTTTCCAATCCTGAAATACACTTACTACACAATATGAACGTTTCTTACCAAATCCATTTAGGAGGAAGCAATTTCTTTTTAACATGTTGTGACCATTCTTTCGTTTCATAATGCTAAACTGAAACAATAACGTTTCAAATTTATCGTTCATACCTATTCGTTTCTTTTTGACTTCTTTTCGCTATCCATTTAGTGATTCTGGTGTTTGCGCGAGCAACAAACACTTCACCTGCAAATGAAATTTTTTAAATTCAACTTACCTTGTCTACAACAATTGCTAAACAGGCCAACGTCTCCAAAATGTCGGTTGCTGTTCACCTGAAAGCGACTATTAAATTTCATTTCCATTACAATCAAACGTAAAGAGCTCAAGGTTTTTCCGGCTGTAAGTGCATTTTGCCGTCAACCTTTACTCTTTTTCCGGATATGCAACCGGCTGAGAGATCACACTTTTATAGAACAATTCAAATTTTTTATTTGTAACAAATTGCACTTTCGAACAAAGGGAAAAGCGAAACTTTTGAGGGAAATCAATTCGGAAGGGAGCAAACGAAAATACGACAACGGTATAATAGTTCGATACGACAACACAAGTATTCTCAATCTCAAACCCACTATTATTGTCTCTCCGACCCGACAAATGGGAAGGTCAGCGGGAGCTCAGAAGGGAAAACTGATGGATACCACAAGCTCAAATCTCTCCCGCGCATACTCACTTACTGCCTTACCTATTTTCCCGTCAAGAAGCTGTCACCCTTCAAGACCCTACGCTGTTCAGCTCCAGGGTCATTTTCGCGCACACAGACCGGAACAGGACAGCAATTCCTACCACATCCCGCTACTTATTTCCACTACCTTGTTTTCTACATGGGGGGCTCGTCGCCGCGATCTTTGCACTCAGTTCAGTGTCCACTGTCCAGCGCCCATTGACTATTGTCCGCTTTCCAGGTCCACTGTTCCTACTTCTCACACTGGGGACGCACGGCAGTCGACATGCGTCAGACGGCACTCGACATGCTGCTCACGACATACTACATGCTACTCACGACATACTACATGCGACTCACGACACACGACATGCGACTCACGACACACGACATGCGACAGACGACACACGACATGCGACAGACGACACACGACATGCGACTGTCACATGTGACATGCGGCACATGTGACAAATGACAAGCGTGACATGTGACATGCAGATGATGCAATATTGTCGTTGTTTACTAATCTCAACGGATAGCGCCTCACCCCCGCCACCCCCCTTTTTTTTTTTTTTGGGGGGGGCGGGGGGGCAGCTATCCTTTCCATGCACCTTATTCTCAAGTAGAATGTATCTCACCCGCCCTCCCCTCCGGAAACCAATATCTAAACCCACTATTCCCTATTGGATGTGAACCCCGTATGCATGCTGGAACCTATAGTGCCTACCCTCGCCCTGCCTACTGCATACTTACACGTTGATCCTGAACTTTTCCATTTTTCTCTTTCTTTTCTTGCTCCTCTTGTTGTCCCTGTTCGTTTCTTCTCGTTTCTTTTCCGTCCTCGAATTGTCTTCTTGCATCCGTTGGTATGGATCCTAAACACGGAACCATAAACCTTATGAAATGTTGGATTGCAACCGCGATAGAAAAGACACGCGCCAGTTGAAAATTTTATTCACGCAATCACACAAAATGTATGCGTAGAAGTGTTATTCACGAAATCAACAAATTCTTCTTTTCATTGTTTTTCAGAGCTTTCAGGACTGGCCAGGTCCCGTCGTCAGCAAGTCAGCAGTTGTCCATTCGAGTGCTTTTCCTGAAAAAGAAATTTTTGTCACAAAAAGTCGATTGGACAAAATGTACTTATCTTTTCAAGAAGAGGGCCAAATTTCTTCAAAGTCGAACTATAAACGCTAAATTAATTAATTAATTTCATATGAACAACATGCGACTGCTACGATATTCCCTTCATGCTGTAACATGCATACATGCAGCAGTGACGCGACAATGTCGAACGACGTCCACTTTGTCTCTTTTTAAATTGTTCCACACAACCATTTGGCAATTCTAAAAACCTGAAAATGCAATTCTAATCTTGCAAATTTGACTTCCTGCAAAGGGATTACCTTATCAGCATTAGTCGCCAACGCCGTCCTTATCTGCATGTCGAAAGACTAAAACGATAAGATTAAATTCTTGAAATTGTACAGTTTCTTTTGCTCTATTGATCACCTAAAAAACCTTGTCGCTTTTCTTTGAATGCGGAATAATTGTCGCACAAAATTCACTGTTGTGAAGGGGACACCATATGCTAATGACAAGATGTGCTTCGACATTGTCAACCTGAAAGACTGAAACATTATATCAAGAAAACTTTTTATTCTATACTTACAGGAAGAGCAATATCTGTTCTTCATTTCGGCAAACAGACTTTTTATCAGTCCGTTGACGACAGGATGAGTCGAGTTCGGAAAGCTCTGAGAAACATTGCAGCAAACTCGTTTTTGTCAAACGAGTTTTTTCAGTAAATAACACTTCGACACAAAGACAAAAGAAATAGCAAACAAAACGTGCGGGGTCAAAATAAGGAACTGTGTAAAGCACAGCTGCGACTAACGAAAAAGGAGGGAGAGCGATCGCAGTTCAGCCGATGTGGTCGACGAAAATATCGAAAAATGAAATTAAATTTACTGTGCTCTGCTCACGTCGATGCTTATTATGCAAATTTGACCGTGACCGATAAACCTTTACACTGTTTGCTTTGCAACGAGTGTGAGTGCTCGGCTGACTAAAACGGAACGAATTATTTACACAAATTATTTACTTTACTAATGCGCCGGATTGGAAGGGAAAGTGCGCAAGCCTTGAGGCAAATTTTACTTTGAGTAAACATTGCCATATGCAATGAAACTTATTATTTTTTAAAACTGAATTTGATCCTCTCTTAAACACAAATAAAAGGCATTATTAACGTGATTGTTTTAACAAGTCAGTATAAATGCCAAGAATCGATGAGAAAAATAAAATCCAAATGTAATGAACTTTTTTTTACCCAACTTCAAAAAGTAAGGTTACCAATAGAAGATAATAATGTGTTCCAACAAAAGAAACAGGAAATGACAAAAGCTTTACTTGTGCTTCAAAGGAAGCAATAAGAATCCATCATTGATCCAACCAAGGCAACAATTTTACCTGAATGTTAAGCCGCAAAGAAGCCGAATGAAATGAAACGATTTATCGATCAATAACTATCTATATCCCTGCGCTGAACAACCATTTCTTTGCACCCGTAAGCAATAGAAACACGTTAAATAATACTAATGATAGCACAGTTCTCAATGGCCGTCGTCCAGTGATGTATTAAGAAATGTACTAACGCTGCGAAGGGACATCTGCTCTCATGGAATTGCAGACCGTTACTTATCCATTGCTGAATTTTAATTCTTTAGTTCTTTATTCTCCCATTTCCTCATCTTTTCCCAGGCTCACTGAATACACCATGCAGATTAGTAATAACATTTAGCGTACTAATTCATCACCATAAATCACTCTTCATTCTTCTTTGACATATACGCAAACGACTGAAAACTTGATCTGAAGCATATTGGGGACATAAAGCTCCAATAAGTTTTTTGCAAAATAATGGGTAATCTGTCCAAAGTAATACTGTCAAAAATAAACAAACGTATGCTCAATCTGAAAGTATATCAGTGCATGATGGTTATTGTTCCGTACTCTTTGTCCACATTAACACATTCAATTCTCTGTAACACAAGTAGCTTCGTAACAGGATAATGTTTAATGGCTTTTGGTACATCTTTTACGACGTTTCCCGTTTTTTGCCCGTGTTCGTATCTGTAACTAAACGAGGCAGCTGCTCTATCAACGGATGGATGAGCGATTATTAGGAAACGATATACAGAACCAATGCATTCAACTTTATTTCAGCGCTATCTGAACACTTCACTTCCGTAGTCTGTGAGAAGGAAAAGAGCACTTTTTCGGACTTCGGGAAGAGCTCTCCTCCATTTCACTGACAACGGAACTAGAACGTTCCGAAAGCTCTGAAATAAAAAGTTGAGTGTATTGGTCTTCATAATGAAAAAACTTTATTACGGATCAGTTCCCGTTTATGTATATAAAAGAGACCCTGGAGCTTTCGGGTCATTCGAGACCCGTCATCAGCGGTCTAAGTTTGTAAATACATATTTACAACTTTAGACCGCTGATGACGGGTCTCGAATGACCCGAAAGCTCCAGGGTCTCTTTTATATACATAAACGGGAACTGATCCGTAATAAAGTTTTTTCATTATGAAAATATATGGTCCCGTATCAAGACACCACGTTTTCAGTGTATTGGTCCTGTACAATTTTTTCTAATAATCGCTCATCCATCCGTTGGTAGACCAATTGTTTCATTTAGTTACACATACCAACACAGACACAAATAAAAAGGAAAAGCTGTAGAAGACCTACCAAAAACCATTCGTTTTTCCGATTTTTTCCGATTACCAAATGCGCAGTTTTGAGTAATAAGATGAGATTAATGGTTAGAAATTTTTACTTACGAAATAATAATGTACTCACAAAATGGAAAGAACGCATCATTCCATAAAAAAGAATCACAATAAAGCTCTGTTAACATAAACACGGGGTGCTTTGTAACGGGCACGTGCTTCATGTTTGTTAAATCTTCTACGGTTTTTCCTGTTTTTTCTCTGTGTGACTGTATCTGTAATTAGCCAAAACAATTGCTCTACGAGCGAGCGGATGAGCGATTATTACCATAAATTCAAAAACAATACAGCAGCTTTTTTATTTAGAGCTTTCAGAACGCTACAGTTCCGTCAGAAACTCCTCCATCGCACTGATGACGAAACCAGAGCGTTCCGAAAGCTCTAGATGAAAAAGCTGACTGTACTGTTTTTGAATTTTTCCCAATAATCGCTCATCCTTTCGTTGGTAGAGCAATTGTTATAGATAACTAATTACAGATACCATCACACAGAGAAAAAACGGGAAAAGCCGTAGAAGATCGAAGAAACAGCCCCGTTAACAATCATAAATCAAATCTATTTACGAACACAGCGGTAGAGGAAAGAAATTACTAATTACTTTCATTTCACTCTAAGGGATGGCTTGGTTCACTTCTTTTGCTAAATGAAGGAATTGCACAGAACATTTAATGAGTAATTCGTTCAAACATGCATATCTACGATTAGTAATACTTTCGCAAAAGCTATAAACGAATGAAAAGTTTTTGAACGAAGAATCGTTAAATCATTGCAAATGTGGAAGTTGTCATTTTCTTAAATCGTCTAGAGAAATCATAACAAAAAACTTTAATCTTGTAACTAAATTATCAACAATAACAAAGAGCGTACGCTAAAAGATTCGACATTTCATATAGCAAATCACTGTTTCAATGATATCCTCATGGTTATCAATCGTTTAATAAAGATGAGAACAAAATATGATGGTTGAATGCATACGACAAACCCCTCTTCTCTTCATCAGTAACATTTACACTTAACGACCTGTTCTTAACTTCCATATTTGAAAACATCGCCGATAATGAGAACTATGGACTACGAAACTTTCGATAGTTCATTACATATTTGCCAAATCTTCGATTATACGGACAAATTACGATGAAAACATCACGTTCATACAATGAAATACAATCTTTGGATGATTCCAACGTGCTGCAAAATTATAGAAAATAAAAAGCCGCTTTCAAGACTAACTCAAATTCAGCAACTTTAGCTGCACCTTAAACAACCAAAGGTTTTAGCGAAATTATGACACCGTACTGAATAACATCTTACGGATTTCATTGCGTCACGTTGGGATCAACAAGATAGTACGCTGGCATTAAACAGAGAAATGATGTATACTTTTCTGATATTAAAAGTGTCTTCTTTGACACTAAACGACAGCGTGACGGCAATGCAACTATTTGAAGACCGTTCCATTATTACGGCTGATTATTGGGCATACTTTTAAATAATTGTAACATTACGTTAACGTTGCCTAAAAAGATGAAACAGAAAAGTTTTTCTTGTTTCGTCAATGGACAATACGTGACTGTTACATTTAATTTAATCAAAACATTTTATGCTTTTTGTCGGAATGGACTTCAACTTTGTCATTCACAAATTAACCGGGAGATAACCGTTCCTGAATTACATGTAAACATTTTAAAAAGTCGCTCTTAGGTGTTTCAATAACATTCTTTTAATAAAATAAAACAACTTTGGAATAACTGCCGCTGATATAACAGTTTTCTTCGCCGTAAACAACAGCTGTACAAAAAGTCTTATCTTTGCATATTACTAAAGCGAAGAGAATAGATTATTGTTACGAGTTAAAATTACTCAGCCCAGACAATCACTTATTAATTTGACGCCAATACAATCTAAATGGTCAGAAAAGACTGCAATTTTAAGTCAGAGTAAATTGTTTAACGGTGCATTTCTAAAACCCACAAAACTATTCAAAACAAGTACGTATAAACCTGCTGCATCCTTCCTTAATCTTTACCGCCATTCTTAATTTCATATTTCTCCATTCGTAATGAAATTGCAAACGTCGTACGAACTGAACACCGGTTAATGCTACACCGAAAAAACATACAAAAAGTACAAACAAATTATCTTTTCAACATTTCACAATGGAATTGGCGTCCACTTATCTTTTCAATTATCACAATGATAATTCTTTCTATGAGATCGAAACTTTAGAGTAAAGTGAGCCATTCTTATTATCTATCAAATTTATTGAAATATACGCTGAGCAGATATTGTTTTAAAATTTTCAAACTGCTCTTAAAATAGACGTTAAAATGTTTCATAGTGAAAAGAGCAATGGATGAAAAACGACGGAAAGACGACAACAGCTGACAATGATGCGCTAACTGGTCAGTACCGATTCAACTAGAATTTCTTCTTGTAAAGAAGCGGAAATTCGCTTTACAGACGATACAGTAAAACGATCATATGAATAATCACCAAAATGAACAATCCGTTAATGTTTTTATGAACGAAAGATACAAAATTGATCAGTTCAATGTCATTTCAAGTAGTCTAAATTGCTTGTGTAAGAAGAATTTAACAGTACATATATATGACAAATACATTACCAATTAATTATAAATTTTTATCTGATGATATTGACGCGATGAGGAACTCTTTGTTTAAAATATAAACAATAGAACCTTCGGCAATGATGGAACTTATATTGTTTCTTTTATGGTCAACGGATAAATGACACAAATATTGTTTTTTTCATTATTTCACAAATCTGACCACGTTTTCCTCAATATGTTTACATAAATTGCAATATAAACACCGGCGAATAGGGTCAGCTAATTTGCATTACCTTCCTCATCGTAAACAAAACAGCAATAGTACTTAACCAAAGTAAACGAGCTATAGCAGAAGGTCAGCTGAACTACTTCCTAAAATAAAGCAGCTAACTGAAGATTCAACGTCAATTTGTGTTTCTAAGCCGCTTACAGTAAAGTCTAAAGGGTCACACATTAATTTGCATAAGGCTGATTTTTAGGGTATATAATACCCACACGCTGCTCGGCAGTTCAGTGTGTCTTTGTCCGTCTGTGCTATATGCCTTCTGCGCGTGTGTTGTGAGCTTGCAGTGTGCACTGGGTGGCGTAATGTGCTGCAGAGCACGTGCTGCGCGGCGCGGCGGTGTGTGTGTGTGTGTGTGTGTGTGTGTGTGTGTGTGTGTGTGTGTGTGTGTGTGTGTGTGTGTGTGTGTGTGTGTGTGTGTGTGTGTGTGTGTGTGTGTGTGTGTGTGTGTGTGTGTGTGTGTGTGTGTGTGTGTGTGTGTGTGTGTGTGTGTGTGTGTGTGTGTGTGTGTGTGTGTGTGTGTGTGTGTGTGTGTGTGTGTGTGTGTGTGTGTGTGTGTGTGTGTGTGTGTGTGTGTGTGTGTGTGAGGTGCGGTGCGGTGCGGTGCGGTGCATGCGTGGCCGCCGCAGCTCAGAACTGTACACAGTCAGTCAAGGGGATATACGAAAATGCAGAAACGAGAAAATACGAAGTACAATCACGACAAAAAATCATATTCGTCAATACTTTACAAATGTTTCGTGTATCTGCACAAAAAAGGTTTGCTGCACATGCTTCAAACATTACGTGTACGGCCTACTTCGCCAAAGTTGCGAAATCAGCAGCAGTTCGGCCAGTGAAATAGACAAATACATCTGTCTGTGCTTCGGAAAAATGCGAATGCATTAATGAAATTTCTGCCCAACTGCAGCTGCAAGATGTTACTAGTACTGATGTGCCGAAGCCGAAACCATGTTACAATAGCTTTCACGATTAATATTGTACATGTCAACGCATAATGAGCAATGCACTGAACAAATAGCCTTTTCCTGAATTTTCAAAAATTGGCTGTTGGCTTTCCCAGCATCAATGCAAAGCCACGGTGGCGTCAACATGCATCACGATGATTGTGAAAACGACAAACGATCCACGAAAGATCCAATCGCATTTCAACTTCACTTTCTGTGCATTTAACGTATAAAAACACTGTACAGTTTATGCATAGACCTAATGTACTATTGTTTCTCATTTTTACGACACGACTCTATGCTAGCAAAATGGGACAACATATTAGTGTAGACCGTTAGCGAACATCCAGCATTACAGTGCTCACACTTCTGTCAATAAACCTCTGTTGCTGCTATTGCAGGTGCATGGCATTACTTTAGACTGAGTTGTCAAAACTTGGTAAATATGTTTTTTTATTTTCGTTAATGCTTTTTAGCAACTCTGTAGCCAATATATTGTTTTAACTTTCTAGAAAAGGTAATAGGAAAGCTGATTGCAAAAAAGAGAAAGAGAGAAAGCGGGCCTTGAGAGAGCTATATTTTTTTATTTACTAACCGGCAGAACGGATGATTACAAGACTATAAGAAAATCAATGAATAGAAAACCTTTTGTAGATTTGAAGATTTGACGAGGCTTATCTGTGAATACTGATACTAAACAATGTAATTTGCTTTTGTGAGGCTTTGATAGGATAAAGGTTTGCAGCAAAATTGTCCTCTACTGATGGTTCATAATTAAGGTTTAACAGGTGTGGAAGGAATTGAGGCACAGCTTTGAGAAAGAATGCTACGTAAAATTCTGCGAATTTTCATTCCGTGAAATATTTTTGTAAATATGGTTTCTTGGTACGGGACAGTGGGTTTTCATGTTGTACTCTTTCTATACGGGATGTGGGTCCCGTTTAAAAACTTTTTATTTACTCCGGAGTACTATTCACTCTGGTTGGAAACACTTAAATGGAAAGATTCTTTTCCTCAGCAAAGGTACGTGTAAATGAGCGATATTACTTATGCAAAAACACGCTGGCGAGAAGCAACAAACTAAAGCAAATTTCTTTCTACGTAGCAAAAGATGGAATCCTAGGGAAGAAAGTGTTTTACAAGATCACATGACAAACTATAAAATATATGCCAGCACTGCGTATTTTCCTTGTAGACACATAGAAATTGCACAACTAAAGGGCGTCTTTTTTGGCTACAGAATTGCTGTATAGCATTAACGAAGATAAAAACACTTTGAAAAGTAATCACTACTATACCGTAACACTTAATAATATATCGCTGGTTATGCTGTAAGCGGTGTTTCCGTCCGAGGCTTATTACTTTGTCATGCTATATGATATTTTTGTATTTTGCTAAAATGCATTATTCGTAATATCTTCCCTACGTCTCATTACTATTTTTGCGGCACTTGTTTTCGTAAAACGTCTTTCGTTCTTTATTTGTTCTGTTCATTCGAGTGTTCTACCGAATAATAATTTGCAACTCAGCTCGACATGTTTGAAACTAAACTCATAGTTCGTTGTGATTAATGATATTACAGAAATTAGATGATGTTTTCTTTGCGCCATTGAACAGTGGAAAAATAAGACAGCTTTACGGGCTACTGAACGTTTCATTGCTTTGCTATGCTGCTGTATGTTGTCTTCACCTTATTCTTCGTTTTTGGTACTAATCGATATTCACATATATTTCTAATTTTGCATCAGTTTTGATCTGAATGACTGTCTTACATTCGCTGGATTTTTCCATTACGTTTACAATTTTCGCGTAATTTTTGCTGTACGCGTGCAGTTTATTCAATGCCGACTTTAAGGCGTTGAAACGAAACTATTGCCGCCGTTTGATTTTTAGCCGTTTTTTCTTTGGAACATTGCATTTCGCAAACTCAGCAGTTGACTGTTTGCAAGTCTGTTACGTGTTGGAGATGAAGCTAAATTTTTTCTGCTCGCATGATTACCGCTTGATATGCATTGGTCGTTAGTTGGACGCGCTGCTGCATTAATGCTGGCTTTGCAGACAATGCAATACATGGGATACTGGAGAAAATCTGACTACTTACCGCATCTTCGACAGGTCGTATGGTTGTTGAGTCAGTTGGTATCTTCGACTGGTGCCACCTAACATCGCAATTTGACCAATGATGTTTTGTCGATGCATTTGGAGTGGACGCTAGGTCGCATTTCTTAATCTACAAATAAAACGAACAATTGTAAATTCGTTAGTTTTACTCAAACTGCCTGGAGGAAAACAGTATAAGAAGATGCTTTGAAAATGTCATCTTTAATAAGTTAGTTTTGAAACACCTAACATCCGTTTTATGACGGTTTTAGACAGCTCATTAACCTTCTCTTCGATAAAATCAACTGTTTTGTGTTCTTGATAGATTCATACTTCCTCTAACGTAAATAACCTATTTTTGCGTGTTGGTCGTGCTTACCCTAAAGAAATGGTCTTAAAAGCGGATACTTCCTACACAACAGGCTTAATTTTAACAGTTAAAAAGGGAAAACACTCTACGTATTACTTGTAATGTGTTGCCTTCGGCAAGCGTAGAGCTTACTTTAAGGAAGTGTGAAATAAGAAGTCAGAAAAACTGTAAATTTGCTAAACAGATCAGAATTCGTCGTCAACAAAAGGCCACCTTATGCTGAATTTTGGAAATGGAAGCCTATGCAACACATAATTTACTCCTTGAGATCTGCCACTGCTAGTCATCTCTCCAAATTTTCAACTTTAAGAATTGGCATTGGTCGGATCGTAAAAAAGCTTACAACTTAAAGATTGAAATAGTATCTGCACGCTGAATTTTGTTTAAAAAGTGCATATTCTGTACCTTGATAAAATCATGATTTAATTGGCTTGGGACATACATTTCTTATAGCAATAATGTCGCTGTATCTTCCGCTGATTTCAGGCAGGTTTAACCTTAGTGCTACCGAATCCAATGTATTCTCTAAGGAAAGATTCGTCGCCTCGTTTAGACTTTTGTTTGTAAGCATAATGACTCCGCTTTTTAAACAGGTGCTACATTGAACTTCTACTTAAAGGCTTACTCAGGGCCAGTTAAGTTTCCTACATTTTTTATAAGTAAATGTCTAGCCTTCTAATTCTGCACTGCTATTATAGCCACATATTACGGAGTGGTGCTCTTACTGATACTGATAAGTGGCATTTCCTGTTCGTCCATTCCTTCTTCTTTTCTGGCACCGTTGAACGGTTTAAGCTTCCTTTCTATTCTCATTAAAAGGATAAAATGCAAACTTACCAAATTATTCTCTTCGTCGGCTGGAATGTACTGAGTGTGGCCATGTAAGCAGAAGAATTAAACAAAAAGCCAACACAAATTTTGCGGATAACGAAGGCAACGCAATAATCACAAGTGTGCATAAAACAAATGGTAACACGCAGAAATAAATTGTAGTTGCGGCTTTCAGTTGTTCACCGGTACTGTTGGCGTTGCATTGCAGCTACCTTGTTGCTCTTGTGTGCGTTTTCGTATCAAATATTTGTTGCGCGGTTACTGATGACCACCTTGTTAATGGCCAGTAGTCGCTGGTGCCCACTTGTCTACACAGAGCTGTCATACGCTGCGCTGAACGTGGCCAGTTGATCTGGAACCATCCCTGTTGGCCAGGATGCTTTGATATCTGCGAATAAACACAAAATAGGTAAAAATGTATCACCTGAAATTTCCTTTCCAACAGGAAAGGTGGAATTGGAATGGGATGAAAGAAACGCAGCCTCACGAACCAGCCGTTTTTATCAATAAAAGGCAAACGCTCAACATGACCTCACTTTGCTCCTGTTATCTTATCCAACGATTGGTTGCCTTAAGCAAACAGTGCACACGATCCAATTATCTGCCGACCGAATTGCAATAAGCGATGATGCTGCGCAGTACTGGACGTTATGCTTAAAGTGATTTGCCTGAGGCTGTTGGACACAAATTTTATCTTTCTCTTATCTAATGGAAGTCGATATGGCCATGATATCGCATTTATCGCATGTCTCAGCTTATCTCTTCCGCTACTAACCGTTTTCTATCACAAATTATTGCAAATTTGTATCACATGCAAGAAAGTACTCACCTACCTTATATGACTATATTGAATTATAACTTGTTGCATATGATTTCATAGTGGTTTATAAAAGTGCGAGCCATCAAAGCTTATTTAAATTAGCGTAGCCTTCGGAAAACTGTTCTTTGCGACTTCAGCGCGAAACTGTTTCATATAACATTTTGATTTTGAGTTACACAGAGATTTTGAGTTACATTACCACCATCGCTGACGACGGGACAAGGTTAGTCCCGAAAGCTACGAAACTGTTAAGTGTTTGTTCTGTATTTTTCCTTAATAATTGCTCATCCATCCGTTGGTAGGGCATTTGCTTCGGTTTAATTCCAGAATCCATCAACGGGCAAGAAAACATACCGTATAAAGAAGTTATGAAAATCCATCGCCCCGTTAAGAAGCACCCCGTTTTCAGGTTCATAATAATTTATGACTATTCTTGGTCAGAGTTATCCGTGTTCTGGTTGTCGATGCTGAAAAAAGGATTTTAAATTGGCAGTTTTATGCAGCACAAGCCAACGAATGAGTAAGACAATTCGGAAAGTTCCATTAGTGTTTTGCCTTTTATTATTGCCAATAAAATATTTTTTGAATGCATTTTTTCGGCCCAGGGATAAAGCCATACAACAGTAGTCATGAACAGCGAGCGGTCTTGTTAATTACACCAATATTCAACCATTATAATTCTATACAATTGGATTCTACATAATAATAATAATAATAATAATAATAATAATAATAATAATAATAATAATAATAATAATAATAATAATAATAATAATAATAACTGGATGCTTCGTAACAGGCTGGTGTTTCACAATTTTTCAGATCTTTTACGGCTTTTCCCGTTCTTATCTGCTTGTTATCTGTAATTCAAACGCCTTCTTTCGACGCAAAACGTCTTGACGGCACGTCAAAACGTTTCCCACTAGAAGAAGGTGCGTCAAATGGAGGTGAAATGTCTTGGCGCCCCGTGAAGATGAATTTTGCGTCAAAAGACGGCATGTCAAACTGAGGCGTTGCATTTTAAGCCTACGTAAATTTGTTTCAGGTGCAAAAAAGTGGTGTTTAACTTAACTAGGAAGGGTACATCATGATGATAGTTCAATGTGACTTTCGTCGAAAGTAAGCGAGTCAATCTGACTTGAAAGGTTATTTGTCATCGTCGCGATGATGCTATATATATGCAGTTAAAAGTGATAAGGAACTCATGTGAACGGAATGACTTGGGTTAATAATAGAATAAAATGATGGTTTTGTTGCGGTTATAGGTTTAGGAAAAACCTTTTCAGAAAAGTTGGCATTGTGAGTTGTTTTCCGATTTCAAAACTGCTCATCGTTTAAGCTCTCTTTAAACTGGTTGAAGTTCGCGGAGTTTAAAAGTTAGCAATATACAAGCGAACAGTTGAAGCGAACAACTGTGCTCTTTGCTCCATATTTAAAGGATATAGTAAAACTGATGTGAAAAGAAAAACAAAGAAAGAATAACGAAGGAAACACAAATGAATACAATCCATGGTGGCAAGTAAAAAAGAACAAAGCGATGGAAGAAGAAGCATAAAAGGCACCAGGAACAAAATCAGGAAGAAACAGAGAAAGAGGAAAACAAAAAATGAAACGATGCGTACAGTAAACGATAGGGACATAGAAGAATGAAATAAGGAAAAAAGAAAAAAAATGGAAAAAGCAAATGTAAAGAAAGAGGAAGAACGAACAAAAATTAAGAAAGAAAAGAGAAAATATCGCGAGAAAAGAAGAAATGTAAAAAGCAATGAAACGAAAAAGGAAGAACAAGGGAGAATTAAAAACGCAGTACGAAAGAAGAAAGAAAAGAAGATCGAAGACAGTCTATGCTAACATAGAGCAAACCACACTGCAAACAAACTTCAATCAGTTGAAATAGAGTTTAAACGATGGCCAAATTAAAAAACGGCAAACAATTGACATCTCAACAAACTTTTACCAGTTTTCTGTGTGTGTGTGTGTGTGTGTGTGTGTGTGTGTGTGTGTGTGTGTGTGTGTGTGTGTGTTTAACTGATGCTGTCAAATACGCTTTTGTACGTCACTGTGGTTGGTAAAGGTTCTTTAAATGTGTCTAATAGTGTGCGACTTGTTTCCGTAACGGTCAGAGGTACTAGCTTGTAAATGCAACCACGCAAAAAATTGTTTGGTGGTCCACGTTTGTCGTTACCTCATATTGTTTCTTTGTCGTTCCCTGCGGCTTGCTGGCAAACTTTAACGTTTCTGCATTTGAAAACCGAACTAGTCATTAAAGATAAGCTTATTTAGTTATTAACGTTTTTGTTTGCTTTTTATGAGAAAGACTGTTCTCCTCTGTGGTCAGGCAACCGTAGCCAACAGCAAAAAGAAATTCCGTATTGGTAAACGATGTCGAGCTACAGGTAGTCGTATATTTCCTTATGGGTTGATTCACCGGTCTGCGGCTTCACGATAAATACTCGTTCAATAACTGCGTACCGCATTGAGAATGAAGCTCTTTCTAACGGACGCGCGAAATTGCGTAATGCTATTACGGAAATTCGACCCGTGAAAATTCAGAGAGCAGACGCTTGCCAAAAGCTTCGCGAAATAAGTTTTACTACTCGAACGTTTTCGGATCTTTTCTCTAGGCGTCGTACTGTAAGTCTGCTGCCCATCTTCTCCTGTCCTTACCTAAGCCTAAGCCTAAACATAATGCTTGTGTCTTGACTTAGATTAGGATAATGGCAAAAAAGGGTGATTGACGTGTCTTCAGTAAAGGCACGCGTGCCAGAAAGAAACCTGCATTTCTAGACTGTGGGACGGCAAAGAGACGAGATCTGAATTTCCGCAGCACCATAACGGAAGTAACCTAGCAGTATTTTGAGCCTCGTTTAAAGAAACATTTGAGATAATGTGTGGGAGACTGCGTTTATTGGAAGCATCAAAGTCTGACTTGCTCAAGCACTCGACTTTGTTCTACTGCCAGTCGTATTCTCTGCGTTTACTCTCGTGCCAGTTCACTTATATTCATGTCAAAGCTACACTATGTACGCACTAATAAAACATTCGTCGTTATCCGCAATCACTCCTGGAACGTCTCCCCAGTGGAAACGGAGGTTTTACTAAATACACAACTTTCAGCGCTAACTCTGTGTGCAGTTTCACGGAGCAAGTCCGTTTTGAGAGCACGGCAGATAAAAATCAGCGTTACCGTCTGTTTTTCAAAACAGCGGCAGATCGCGAAGGCACTTGCGTTCTTTATTTTATGTAATGTTTAGGCACCAAAGTTATTTCCTGTCGGACAAAAGAAAGTTGCCGCAAACGTCATGTAAGGCCAAACGAAAGCCGCATAACATTGACGCCAACTGTTCTCCTCAACTTCGTTAGCATCTGTACGAAGCAGCCTTCTTCTGCATTTCCGGTAGGCCTACGCAACATACAGGTTTTTTCCGAAACAAGTTAACGTTGCAGCGAGGTGGTACATAACACCCACGCATGCTTACTCAACGCTGAATCACAAACGCGGTATGATTCTGTACACGCGAGGTAAAGCTGTTAAGTTGTCGTCTTTACGTTACGCCATCAAAACTGGCAGCGTGTAAAGTCTACGTGCTAATCAACCGGTGTTGCTGCTTTTTTACTGGAAAGAGACACACAAGATATCCATCGTTGAGAATGCCGCACTATTCAACAGCAATTCACATAGCATTTGAATATTGCTCAGCTTTATAATTTAGAAATTTCTACATATGTACGGAAAAAGTGCACAGGTTACGCATGAATTGTCTTCCTTTCTGCTGGATACTCAATATGGAGCTCCAGCGATAGTCTATCAAACGTTATTCTCACATTTTGATTAAGCATTTGGCAAACGTCGCATAATCATATCACATAAACACAGACTAATCTTTTTTAATGTCACAGAACTGAATCGATTTGACTCGCCCATTGCTAGCGGATCAGCTGAAGCTAGTCACAACGCAAAGCGAATTGGTTCACTCAGGGAGGACCAAATGATAATGCGGTTACATTACCATCGCTTGACCTGCTACCTTTGGGACAAAGCAGGTGCACCAAAGCAAGAGTTTTGAAACATTGGGAAACACTAATTCCATTATTTTCCGAAATAGCATAAAAATTTAAAAAACTTAACTTACACTAAAGACTGAGTTGTCAACCGCGATGAACTGCGCCTTGGAGATGACAAACCTCGAGTCACTGCCCAGCCTATTACCTCTAGGAACTAGAAGAAGCTGATCGAGAAAATGGAGTACCAATCCTTCCTACACAAAAGCACTTTTGAACGGCTGCAACTCTCCATATAATTTAATTCAAATACGGTTGTACTTCGGAAGCAATTGGAAATTTAAAGGTGTTATTCTATAAGGTGTACCTATTCGACAGAAACTAAGCTTTTGGAAGTAAAACCTTCGTAACTCGTCTCTTCAATGTTAGCAATAAACAATGATTAAATTCGCCAAGTAAGCAAATGCAATAAATTTGAACGGAATTTCCTCTGGCTCTAACGTCAACAAATTATAGTAAAGCCGAAGCCATACACTTGGACAGCTCCTACGTTGGAAACGCGTTTCAGAAATAAAGCATAAAAAAAGAGAAACAAAAGAGACGTTCGATCATACAAACATTTTGTTGTCATCCTTTAGTCTAAGTAGCCCAAATCCTACTGACTGTTGATACTTTCCCGGAGAGGCCTTAAGAAAAAGTGTTCAACTTCTTGTCAAGTTGATAAATTAAGCCTTTGCGCAATTGATTAATCCTCCGCTATCCATTTAACTGCAATGATAAACAAACAAAGTAGTTTGACTTTCAATTTACTACCATGGCCCTAGCAGAACATCGTGAAAATTTTGTTTTTCCAGTCAGGACATGTCGACATTTTCTAGAACTGCATTACTTTGCTAACTTCTTCAACCGGACAGAAATGGCTTTTTTTTAGGTGAAACAATGCGCGGGTTCGCCTATTCTGTTCCGACGTGGGAATTCTCTTACTATCTGGTTGGCAAAGTTAAACTACTTAAATACTTAATGAATTGTGTAAGACGGTACACGGCTTGCAAGGTACAGCATGAGACTATTACTCTTCTTCATTCCGCTCATTGCATTCGCTCTTTCAAGCGCCATAACATTGCCTAATTTTACAGGTTTTAAATGCATTTTGTGACATCTGCTTTCATTACCATCCTTGATTTTCTAAATACCGGTGCAGATTATTCTTATTATGCTTATTATTATTATTATTATTATTATTATTATTATTATTATTATTATTATTATTATTCATGGTTGTAAGGTCTTCTACGGCTTTTCCCGTTTTTTCGTTGTGCTGTTATCTGTAATTAAACTAAAACAACTGCTCTACCAACGGATGGATGAGCCGTTATTAAGAAAAGGTACAGATATCAACGCACTCAACTTTTAATGTTCAAAGCTTTCGGAACGCTCTAGTTCGGTCGTCAGTGAGGTGGTGGAGCTTGGAAGTAAAACCTTCTACCTAAGAATATTATTACTTCCAAGCTAAATTCGCCAAGTAATCGTTGTTGCAGCACTAAATGTAAGTGCAAAGTGCTTTATTCCAAGGTGGAGCTACCTAAGAATATTATTATTATTATTATTATTATTATTATTATTATTCAACAAAATTCATTTTTTGTTGCATGATGCCACTGGCCAGCGTAATAGTAAAATTTATAGCACCATGTTATTTAACGCTACGATCTGCTTCCTCACAGTTCATGATTAAGTAACTTAGTTCATAAAAAGCTTATCCAGGAGACGTTGATCCCTCAATGGTCGATGAAGCGCACATAGTAAGGAAACAATCACCGCAACATCATGGTGCTATTCCCTTGCGCCCATCTACCAGGGACCTTTGGCTCGACCATATGTACATCCCGTGGTTAGCATACCTCCACGTAGACTCATGGTTCTACCACGCGTACGTCCTAGGATTCCCGTATCTCCACGTGGACCCGTAGCTCGGCCGTACGTAGGTCCTGGGATTCACCCTCCTCCACCTTGAGCCGGGCGTTGGCACTAAACGGATTTTTGCTTGCACCTTAACATTCTCACTATTATTTACCTCTTTGTTTTCCTCTAAGTCATCAAATGCAGAATAAGATTTAAAAGAAGTGCACTGAGACGGTCTGTCTGCAATAAGCATATCCGCCGGTGGCGAGTGACTGACAGAAGATCACTTAGAATTAACGTCGTGTATTTATGTTGTTAAAAATGACTTTTTACAGGTATGAAAAACACGCTCAACTGAAACTATAAACAAAGTTGCGCTGTAACCAAAACTAACGTTCCAATTCGTTGTATGTACCCACACTGAACTTACCTTTTGTAAAATACTTGTATACAAACAGGCAGATCGTGAATGTCCTTCTGTTTTGCGGTCTGAATAAAATTTTGATTATTGGTGATTCAGGTGATACGGACATTTCGTCAAACGTTCTCTTCTAACATTCCAAAAGAATTTTTTTTCTAAACGTGTTACTCTGAAGACGCAGCAGAGAAGGAAACAAGTACCTGAATTCTGATATGCATCGCCTCCATTTCCTATGTGGGTGCTGCTAACAGGAAATTTACTTTCACTGTGACAGTGGAAGTACAAGAACTCAATCTGGTTAACACATAACCGTAGCGTTAATCTTATTAAACGAAATCAGCTCTGCGGAATAGTAAGAAGCTTCATATCAATAAATAACGAATGCTTCGTTGTTGCAGCACTAGATGTTCACTGGGCATTGTTGTCCATTGTAAGCTGTTGATAGTTGCTCTGCGCGTACAATTGGCAATACCAACTGTCTATTGCGGGAAAAAATACGCTTTTTAAAAGACTAAAGAGGAAACATCCCATCCTCAATCCAATACATTGAGAACATACAGCTGCTTTCAGTGATTCTTCGGTACTTCCTCTAGTCTTTATTGAGCAAATTGTGTTTTGAAATTTATTAAAGTATACAATCCCATGACACTGCTAGCTTAAGTCAATCATACCTGACTTTCATATCAAAGATACTGTCACTGTAATCGATGCTTATTATCGTACCGCTTGCTGTTCCGAAAGCGCTGTAGTTGTGATAAATTTAAACAAACGGTTTCTTCCTTGAAAACAGTATAGACATCTCAATTAGCATATTCTAATCCGCTTTATGTGAACACAAGCGGCACTTTAACAGAAGCCGTTAACAGAAGACTTCTGTAGCATCATGTTTCGTAAGCGAAATGGTCACGAATCAGATGACATTGTACAACCTCGTCCTCTGCTATGGATATTCTCCCGTTAAATAAAAAATCGTATCGTCAAGTACAGAATGCGATATTTTCTATAGCTCTTTTCATATTCCTACTTAGAATCGAGAGAAGCTCCAGTTAGAAAGCTTCAACCCTATTCCGCCACAACGCATGACTGTAAAAAAGTTTCTGATCTTTTCAAGTCTTTTCCCGATCAAACAGCTAATCCTAGTATATTGACCGTTTACACAGACTTGTATTTGCCTGTTTATTGCGTTCCCGCTCTTAAATCTAACAAACGCCCTCCTAATGGATAGATGAGCATATAATAGTATTAGAGAAACTTCCGAAAACAATGACCGACTTCGTAGCTTCCAGGTGCTGTTCGTCCCATTTCCAGCGGTGACTGATGTGAGAGATTATTTAAATGTCAAACGGTGGTCGTCGAATACCGGCTTTCGCTGATAACACTACGCCACATAACCTGGAATCCACCACCTTGCCATGCTTAGTAATTTCTTAGCATGAAAAAAACAAGGACATCTTTATACTTCCGAAAGGAAGTGGTCACTCGCCACAAATAACTTCAGGTGAAGATGACTACTAGATTTCGTAAGTTTCTTACATGCGCAATTCTCAGTGTGGTCTCTTTCCTGCAAACCAACATGCCTACGAGAGGAAGCTCTCTCTCTCTCTCTCTAACGTAGTTTTATACTTATTCATCAAAGCCTATTCCTAAATTAACAAACAAACTCTTGACAGAACACCGGCCAGGCATGTAATTGAGCAACCCTAGGGCATAGAAATCAATTGCAATAGCGATCACATGATTGAACGAGCTGAATTTGTTAAGAGAGCTTATCTTATCTTATCTTTGATATCATAATCTTATCTTTGAAGCAGACAGCTCTGCAACCGAGTAATGACCATCGCCTGTAAAGTGCAATTCCACATCATGAAATTGACGAATAGAATGACGATGTCCAACAGAAACTATAGTCGTGCCATTCTAAAGGTAGAAAATAGAAAACGATGTTCAAAAATAGAGAAGTCTTGTCAGCCTACGGAAAGCAAATGCTTGTATATGCTCGTTTCATAATCGGTACCCATTGCACTGGTCGCTTCGTCCAGAAACGTCAACAGTGGTCGGTGATAGAGAGCGCGTAAAACGGACAACCGTTGGGCTTCGCCAGGTGTCAAAACATCGTTCCTTCAAATACAAAAAGTAAAGTTTAGTTATCCTCTGAAAAAAAAGAGCGCATTACCAATCCCAAAAGATTTCCGCGTCGAGGCCACCGCATCGCTCAACTAAGTGTGTCAAATTCACCGATTTAAGCAGACTAATTAAGTTTTGATCATCCACTATTGCTACAAAGAAACAAGCAATAAGTTCATCAGCTGCCATCAATAATACGAGAACTCTGTGGACAGTAGGACGATCGGTAGGGGTAAACCAACTGTTGCCGCAATGTCGCACTTGGGAAATAAGGTTTTTGAGGAAGAAATAGCACCCAAGGCAGCCGATTTGGCACGTGTCTGGTAAGTTTTCCTTGAACAGCATGCAAAGATAAATGCACGCATCATCAATATCATTGCTACCTTCCTGCGCTTTCCAGAAACCGCAAAGCATTCTTAGAAACGAGGTCTTTCCACAACTGCTATTACCTGTGATAAGTAAGTGCCTTCCTTGGACAATATCGATTGTCAAATCTAGAGTATAAGAAGGCTGAATGAATTAAAGCAGCCCAAAAGCTAATAGTTCTCATTCTTTTGATTTATACAAGTGAATATGAATACATTACCGCGAACAAGGCAAGTGTTGGACTCCGGTAGATATAAAGATACTGATTCCAGCGAGATTAGACACATGCCGGCAAAATTCTTATACACGCTGCACAAGTCCTCTGTAACGCTGCCACTGTCTGCTTTATTGTCTTCATCGTGCCTAATCGTTAAAATTCAAGGGAAAGTTGGGAAACAAGTTAACAAGTAAGAACTCGTTACATTTTTTTTGATAGTAAATTGTTAACATAGGCCACTCGATCAGACCACCGTTGATCATACTTTTCAGTATTGTTCATTCGTATTAATTCCTCGTAAAGTTCACCAACACTGAAATTTATTTCCTGTTTAAGCATGGTAAAACAATACGGGCAGCATGATGAAGTTAGCATGGTGAAAATTCTGTTCGTCACACCATATTCGCACTGCATTTTTTACACGCTAAAGAGTATGTAAACTATTTTTAGTGCACCCGGTTTTGCAAGTTACATGACGCTTTTACGGTAGGAAATCCGTTTACTGTTATTCAAAATGGAGCTCTTAGAATTGCGTGGAACTCTCCTGGCCAGCCTTTAGCATCAAGTGCGTTCGACGTAAGGGACAGGACTGGAATGTCTCGAGAGCTCTACATTACTTGAATTTCAAGGAACGGTTTCTGTCCGGCCAGAAAGTCATGAGTTTAAGTAGCATACCGTTTATTACCGCGTATAGTTTTATTACGGCATAATCCGTTTTAGATTAAAAAAATTAAGCTTCGTGTTAGCTCTCAAGTGTGAGCTCAGCCTGCCATCAGCAGCAATGGATGATCGCGACATCTTGGTGCCGTGATATTGATTTCTTAATTTAAAGAATATTTGCGTAACGTGTGCCAAATTCCTGCGTCGCGAGTTTGAAGTATATTTGTGTATTTATGTGTATGTATTGTTTTACAGCGTTTAATCCACCTAGTTGTTGATCGTTATTAAAAATTTCCATTTATCAGACTCGTGTATGAGCCACTAACCCTGCATCTTCTTCCGTTGCAACATTGAAAATTTTTGAGAAATTATTTTCGTGACTTTATTAATTTTTCCTTCATTAATTGTATGAATGGGAACCATTTCTTTTATTTAATGAATGAATCGTCCATCGTAAAAACGAATGCAGCGTTCCCTTCGTTGAGAAACATTCCTTCTTCTATTTATTAGAGACTAATTATTTTTCCATACTAACCTTGCTTTGAACTTCATGGCCAGTAGGGGAAGAACGTAGCAGAACTTTTCACCCAACGTAATGAGCAGTATTTAGACAGAACTATTAAATTAAAGCAAAAATCACTGGCTTCTACCCCTTGTCATGATTGTGTGTGTGCAGTTGTGTAGAGTACAAAGAGCTTCCTTAAATCGTCTAAGACGTAGATGGTTTTCATGAAATCAAATTTTTTGGCCAAGATGATTCGAATCCGGGCGACCGCTGATGCTTTCAGTGCTCAGTCCATGGCAACAAATGGTTCTCGCCCCAACGAGCAATCCCCTATCGCCTGTCTCTGGAAAGCTCTCGTGGAAAGCTTAGGGAGAAAAGCCTTCGTTAAGGTACATACACAAATTGCACTACGACTTTTCAATCGATACGCAGACGCCTTCGCAATTACAAAACATGGAAAAAAAGTTCCTAAACCTGGACAGCATTCTTTAAATGATCTCTACTATTGAAAAAAAAACAAAACATTTTTTCTAACATAGTGATTGCACGTACAGGTAATGGGCTAAAAACTAAAGTCTACAGAAAACATAGTCACACGAATTAATATCTTCATTTCTCCATCTATATCCTAACTTTGTACTCCGAAGGATGCGGAATGGTGGATAGAATAATTAATTTATGCAGATCTGAATTTTTAAGCTCTGTTACCGTACATCCTTTCAGAAAAGACAAAGCCGCCATAGTCAAAGATAAAGGAAGGTTTCATCCGAAAGCTCCGGTGACTACAATTTTGTTCCTTGTTACAACGGTACACTTCCGCAACAATAAAATTAAATACTCTACGTGAGGTTTGGGTTAAAGCTTGAAGTAGATTAGCCTGGAAAATATAGAACCAATTTCTACTGAGGTATGGAAAACCGGAAGGGTGAAATAATTACAAGAAACATGACGGACCCATACCGAAACTTAGAACCTAAGGAAAATCATACGTTCGTATTAATGGAATTTGTTTTAACAAAGCGAAAAAACTTTCGTTTGCCTACAATTAAAAAAATTCGTCTTATACAAGTCTCCTTTATAGTTGCATTAAAAACGAAACTATTTCGAACAAGCGTGTGTAGATGCATAATTGAAGTACAGAGCGTTCAGCCCGTGAAAACGTTTATTCCGGGAAGCTTTCAGGACCCGCTGTTCCCGTGTTCAGCGCAACGTACTGGTACAGAGCAAATGCAATTTTCCACTGGTTACTTTAACCACTTTGAAGAATGAAGTCTTTGGGGGTTTAAAAGAAGAGACAAATATTAAACTGGAAAGAAAGAACGGAAAGTGAAAAAAGAAAGGGATGAGGAACAGAAACAGTAATGGAATAACACAAAAACAACACAAGAAATTTGGTAATGGAGCAAAGGAAATAAATTAGATAAAGTAAAGAAATGGTTGTAAGGTCTTCTACGGCTTTTCCCGTTTATTTGTGTTTGTGTTGGTCTCTGCAATTAAACGAGTCCAATGAATCTCTACTGTTTTCTACGCTTAAGATAATTTGTTTTAGGACCAAGAAGACGTTTTTCCCTAAGCTGAAGACGCAGACATGTCGCTCCTGAAAGTCTCTTTGAAGTCTATCCGTTGTGGAGAGTTCTGCGGTAAACGTTATTCCAAAAATACGTCATCGCATTAAAAGGAAAGAATATGTTATTTGATCCTGTGAAAGAGAATACATGTCTTCGCGAACCAGCGTTTGAATGGATAGCTCACATTTAACATAACTCCTTTTCCAACGCAGTTTATTTATGGTTTTTATCCGTTGTTGTTTACAAGTAAACAATCCTTTTGACTTTTCGAGCTAGATTGTGACTTTCCTATGTCTTGCATGTCTTTTACAACGCGAGATTTTCTAGAATTTTCAAGTGATCAAACACTCGTGTTATACGAAAACTTCCTGAGACAATGATACCACCATCGTGATAAACAAGGCCCTTGTTACCAGACAAACTAACTACTAATGTAAAATTGAAAGCGTGTATAGCTCATTGACTGGAAAAATTGTGACTGAGCACCGGTATAAAAAGTAAAGCAAATTTCAAATAGTCAAGAGCGCACTTTGCATAAGCGTTACAGGAACAATGCATTCTGCGATGATGAGAGAAGTAAATAACCCAAAAACTGCGCAATGGTGCTTGAATTTATCCAATCATTTTAAATATGCATGAAGCAATATTGCAACTTACCGATGCGCAGTACCAGCCATATCGCTGACTTTTGAATTAAGATCAATCAAGGTTGAAAATGAATTGATGAGATACAAATAGTAGAACGAATTCTAAAACAAGCTGATCTGTAAAATGCTTTAAAAGAAAGAAAGCTTCCTTACGCGGCTTATAAGTGCGCTAATTTCCACTGGACCAACGTTATCGTATTTTCCTTCTACGAGAATTGGAATGGAAATTATCATGTAGCTAAGAATGGATCCAAAGTAGTCGACAAAGTTTGTAACTCCTAAACAGAAAAATGTTACAGCGCGGCAATGCAGGTCGCCAGTGCATGAGGAAAATGAAGCAATTCTATTACCATTAAGAAGAAACCGCCAGTTAACCAATTTCTGCTGAGCATTTAACAGATTTTCAAGTCTTTGCTCAGTAAATAATTTCTCCAGACTGTCTGAATGGTAGAAAGCTATTGCTTCTGAATGCGAACGCACAGCCATGTGTTTAAACCTGAAATTCTCATACATTAATCAATCTGGATCACCGACTAAAACAAAGCTCACGCACCTGAAGTCTCCTTCCTTTTTCTCTTGATTAGCCACGCATCGAACGACTGGCGACATGGCGAACTTGTTTATTATGGTTGATATGATGAAGTAGCTATATATTGACAAGGGACCGAGATATCCAGAGCTGAAACAAGACGAGTGAATGAAACAAAGCTCACTTTGCCATTCATCGCTGACCAGAACGTCTGTGCTGCATTGAACAGCATAGATAGCAACTATTGCGTGCCGGGCCTGACGAAAATGGGGGCATGTTGTAACTCTTTGCAACCCAGCCTAGGGAAGTGCATTTTCTGTTGGTCGAGTAATACAAACACTGCGTTGTCATCCGTTGTCGTGTAACAGAATGACATTGTACTTTTTCCACGCAAACTGTCTCTTGTATTGTAGAACTTAAGTGGCTTTATAAAGCAGTGGACAGTTAGGCACTTGCATAATATTTGACATTTTTAGTAGCAAAATTAATTGGACGAACTTTTGCCCAAACCCAATAGAAACTTTATGGATGCAGCTTTCAAAAGCTCTTGATGCTACCCTCAAAGTCGAACACGGATGACAATGAGAAAGTAATAAAAATAACGGTCGAGCGTACAACAAACTAGAGCAACCGAGAGCACAAATAGTAAGCCAAGAGCTCGATGAGGAGGGCTTATGAAGCTTCGTTTCCTGACAAAAATCTCATAAGCAAAACGGATAGTCTTAACTTGCAAGAATGATACCGCATACGAATAAAAAGCATTTATTATTAAACTTTTTCTGTCTTCCATTCTCTTTTGAAAACGTGCTCAAGTAAGCAATGCAAGGTTGAGACGAGAAATATCTGACCAACAATTGCGCGGGGCATTATCAGCTAAGCTGAGAATATTCTTTGTGCACTTCCACAATCTGCATACTTCAGCTCTTGGAATAGAGAGAGAAGCCACTAATTAAACTGTTCATTTTCGAAGTACTGTTGATCGAAAATAATGCAACGTTCTTTACAAAAAAGTTATATTCAAGTCACAAACAAAAAACTAACCCGTTGGAGAATTAAATCGTACAAGCACTTACCTCTGCCATGTCTTGTACGTATAGTAAGCAATAATGAAAGGCGACATAACGACTTTAGAAAAGATTTGACTGAATACATTGCACGTTCGCTCAACATCTTGTGCAATACGCTGGTCGCTGAAATAATTCTGAATCTTCAATGGAAAACACAACTTCAACGAACACGAACTTACGGATTGTCTACCCTCTTCAGAGAGAATAGATTATTCAGGTCATAAAAGACAAACGCATTGAAGTAAAGAGTGTGTAATCGTTGGGTGATTAGTCGTCTCCAATTAATGTACAGGATGCTTGTTGCGTAAGAGATCGACGTCAGAATCTGTCAAGAAGACCAGGCTACGTAAAATTGGGCTAAACAAATACAAAATAATTAAGCAGGAAAACTATTAACACTATATCTGCTTCGCATTCCATTGACAGTTTAAATCGATTGGACCGTTTGTATTAGGTTGAAATGTGAGCCTGTCGACATTTTCAACCTTGATTTAAAATTACGTATCTTTGAAATGATAAAATAACAATCGGCCAGACGTTTAACACTAACACCTGTGGCAGCGTTTCTCAAACTTTTTTGGATCAGAGCCCCCTTTTGCAGGTCGCATCTTTCTGAAGCTCAAGTCCGTCTTCCCTGTGGTCCATTTCCTGCTTCTGTTCTCTTCAGCTCTTATTGTACTCGTCGCTGCGATTTTGTCGTGATATTGCGTAGACATAAGTCAGTAAACCATTTATTCTTATTATCTGACTACTCAGAGATGTTCACTTAAGTAATGAGTGCAATAATGAACCCAAGATTTGGAACCCTCCGGTAATATGCTGACATGCAATTGCCAAACTTTTCGTGAGGAATTTCGTAACGCAATTGATTCATCCATCCTCGTCCGCTTGCGTTAAACCGTGTGATACGTGGGGTCGTGGTACCTCACAACACAACGAAGCATTCTTAAACTATGAATTATGGCCACACGAGAACAGGGAAAAGTCATTGCTAACTGGCATGACGTTTGTCTGCTCTTTTCTCCTTGCTTCCCAGCAGAACATGTGAATGGCAACCGGCAGACGTCTAAACCCCCTGATATCGAAGGTGCAAAAATTTGCATTTGAGAATTTTGCGAACCGTCACTTTAATGCAGTCAGGCTGAGGACATCCTCACCATCCACAGAGCGTATTCGCGAGAGGCTTCAGCTGTTCCAACGACAAAGGCTTGGTGCAATGTCTCAGGCCTCCTTGCACGCAGCTTTTGCTAGCCATCACAAACTGAGGGTAGAAGACTAACTTAACCCGTGTCGTCCATAACTTTCAAAACAGCAACAAGGTTAGACCTACGAATTCATCGTAATTTCGCCAAGCCAAATGAAGCTAATATCAACTGGGGTTGTTTTGCGACGCAATAGCTGTCAACGGGCATAACTAAAAACTAAGACAAAGTATAAATCATCATCTGCTGAAACCAATATAATTGCTGACAGTCGCTTAAGCCCGCGTTGCAATTATTTTACTGTGTTGCAAAGCGGAAAAGTGAAGTCACTGCTCACTTCCGATATCAGTTAGCGAAAAGGGTAAAAACTGTAACTTACGACTGCTTTGCCGAGAACAAGGCCAAAAGATTTGGCAAGAGTAGTCTTGAACCCATTGTCGTCTCGGCCACCAAGAACTTGATAGAATTCGCTCGGCATAACGCCAACGTTGTATGTGAGCACTTGATCTACAGTATTTAAACTTTGACAAGATATCAGTCCCGTCTTAAGACCCTATACCAAGACCGCCAAGAAGGAGCACTAATATGGCTAGTAGAACGGTGCAAGACAAAACTCTTGGGAACATAATTTTCAGCAACAGCCAGAAACGTCGGAAAAAAGACAAGTTGAAACTGACTTCCACACGTGGTTTCATTCCTAAGAAATAAAGTATCGAGTAGTTCAGAATATTAAACAATTTTCTGTGTCTGGGATATCAGTTACGCCCATCTTGAGGAAACGTGTACAAAGCATGAAAAACTGTAACTCGTGTACAAAGAATGCGAAACTATAACAAAAATTATAACACATTCTGTACATTTTATGACTAATCTGACTAATCGTGTTGCCAAGGAACTTGTATCAGGGTCGGGCCCTTTCAGTGCTAGAAAGATGTCCTATAAGCGTTCGATATGCGTGTAACTTGAAAAAATGTTACGTTGGAAAAGCATCCGTGACTTAGCACCCGAGAAACGCAGAACAGCAAACTTCACTAATGCATTTTTCAAATAAATTCGATTTTCAGATACAAAATTAGAGATAAACTGTTGTAGGATAAAAATTCTTACGGGATATTTTCGAAAACTACAGCTGAAAGTAAATAAAATCGAAAGATAAAGAAGGGACTGACAAACAAAACAACTAACTTTGACATGTGAGTTAGTTCAGACAATTAAGTCTGTGGTGCATGAAATAGGATATTTTTAAGAGTTATGCAGATAATCATGCAAGATAGAATTGAAAATGAGTCATTATTTTGCATTTACTTTTACCGCCACGAAAATTCAAGAAAGTTATCATTGAGATGAACAACAATTTCTCATCTAGATTTCAAATGACTTACCTGCAATAAGGGACACTTCGTTGGGCTCAATGCATAAGCAACGATGATGAATTCAGGCGCAATGTTAAATGGAGAGCAGAATTTGCTAAAACATTCAACCAAGATCTTGCATATACACGTAATGTAACGTGAAAGATAATTTTCATACATCTTATAACTCGTCTGTTCTCCTTGGACCGAAGTTATTCCACTTAGTTCCTGAAATACAGAAGGTCATAATTTGCGCACACCGGAACAGAGAATCAAAAGTTTGTGCGGAAAAAAGGTTCGAGAACCCATTAAGCTGTCTTCCCCTAAAAAAATCTTTGCCTACTTCTTCGTGACTTCTAATGGTACGGTTTATCTGCAAGCCACAAACGACTAACACAATTCGAAAAGCATTTCACTAAGCAAACGATTATGATTGCGCCTTTGTATTCCTAAATATTAGGATTTTAAAGAAGCCTTATTTCATGATCATGTCAAAATTACAGCTTTAACAAGTTCAGCATCTCTGCTACGTAGTCAGACTAAGGTTCTGCCTTAAATACAGATATACCCTGCTTTACGAAAGTTTATGGGATTGTAGAAGTTAATCGTAAAGTGAACTCTTCATAAAGCGGGGAAGCAACTCCTACTATTTAGCATAACAAACGGGTTCGAGCATTTCAGAAGTCGGAAGAACAGCATTCAGCAGCGCCAGGAATGGGAAATAAATGAGGTCCATAAAATGTCTAATCACTTACTTAAAACAGCAATAATTAATAACAGCGAATTTTCGGTTTATGTGGAAAAGCAACTAGCAACAGCGGCTTGAACAACAAATAATATGTGCAACAGGCCGCTTGTACCCCGTCTGAGCAGTTTTAATTTTCAGCTTACGTAGAAAAGGTACGACTAACGTCTGAGGTGGCCTACACGAACAAGAAGCAACAATAAAAAGCATAACGCGCGGTAAGATAGCTAGCAGCTATTTGTGAGATATTTGGTTCGCTTTTCTTTTAGCCTTTACTTTTCGATGTGCTTTGCGTTGCTACCCAAAAGTTTATTGACACTTTGTGTTACCACAAACTTGACGCGGGAATTCAAACCCCATATGTACCACTCAAACAATGGTGAAATCCGTTTCGCTCAGCGTCACGTTTCCAGAAAAGTAACCCAACGTTAAGCGAGTATTCTCTGTATTTCCACTCAGTGTTTGGTTTTGGCTCAGCAGGTAACACTGCTGCTGAGACCTTGATTACCTCAATCAGTGATGACAACATTCGTGTCCAGTTGTGTCAAAGCGGTGACTAGCGTTAAGCCGGGATTAACGGTGCCAGAGGTAGGCACTGTTTGTGGATTGCATGGGGAAACGCCCCGTATGCAATACTTTCTCAACCACTTTCAAGCCAGCGCCCTCCAGGTGTAGTAAGCACTGTTTGACCATTTTCGTTTGTTCGCGTGCGTTCCAAAGTCGACTACGCAGAGTAGGCTGGAAAGCACAAAGCGCTGATTATTTTATTTTAGGGTTCAAAGTCCTTTCGGCGCTGACTGACGCTGAACGAACCATGGACAGGTGTTTAACAAGCAGAGCAACCCAGCCAGCTTTCCAGTGCCTTTTAGGAACCCGCACCGTTCTACGTGCTATCAATAAATATTAGTGCAAGCGAATTTTCTCTACGAACAAGGGTGGTTAACAGTGCTTGAAGACAATAAGTAAAACATGCATAGGGTAAACTTAAGTTAACCCACAGTATGCTTCATGCTGAATGAAACTTATTGTTTAAGACTATAAATTGGGCCAGTTATTAGATGCTTACGACGAATTTTTCCGTAGGTCTCGGAACAGCTTTTGTTTCATCGTCAACGATGTTAAGGAACAAAGCTTAAGGAAAAAAACCTTCCTATACTCTTTTTAATAAATGAGACATCGATTGACTGGTAATTGTGAAGTCTAATTAAAAACATCTACGAAATGACCGTGACTGAAGAACAAAACGACAATATCCATTCTCGTAAAACGATAACCAGTGCTCGACAAGATTATCAAATGTTCGATTAGTCGGTAAAACCGAACCGTTTGGACGTCCCCAACGTCCGTGCCGAGAAAACTAGTTCTCCCATCTCCGTGTAAAGTAACGCAGTAGAGCATTTACAATCTATATCAGTAACTAGTTTTTCGCTCGCATTTCGTGCTTTGCTACTTCAGCGCCTGTTTGACCGCTTTGTAGACGTTCAACATACATTAGGACTATTCGCACAAAAAGATTGACCCAACTTAAACGGACTATCAAAAACGAAGTTACGAGAAAGGAAAAGACAATGTTAACGTATGGGAAACATCTTCTTACCAGCTAATGACTTAAACAAGAAAAAATCAATTACGTACTGCAGCGTTAAAGACACATGAGGCACTGTATGGTTTATTCCTTTCGACATCCCTTCGTGACTATCAGCGCTTGTCCATCTGGAAATTCGTACACTTGCAATGGGATAAAAACTTGAACAAAACCGACTAAAAACCTATTTAGCAGATACATTCCATACAATGCAGATACCGTCTGCTTAATGAAAGTTAAGTGAAGCAACTGTGATGAAGCTTAATTTCCTTCGTTACCGCGTTGAAAAGGGTTTAATAGCACTAAAATAACTTTGCGTTGACAGCTAGCGATAGTTAGGAAAACGAAGTACGTCCTACTCGACAAATTGAGAAAAGGTAAGTTCCGAAGGTACGCGCGATTCAGTCAGTTCAGTAAGCATAGTTATCATAGTAGGAAAATATCAAACTTTGATGGCAATCATTCATTTTCCTGAAACGTTATCGATTCCGTCGAACATTTGCTGTTCGACTGCACCTAGTTGCGCGGAAGGGCGCATTCAAGTCGCGAAAACGATACTGGCAGCACAGGGGGACATCTACCCCTGTTGTCGCCGTTCTTCTGCTACCGTTCATGCTGTGTCGAGCGTTAGCACTGTTTTCTGCAATAAAGGTAAACATTGACAGTTAAGACGGTTTGAACCTTAAATTACGAAATAATTATAAACTATGAATGGAACATTATGCTAATAATCTGGCGCTATGGAAACCTACTTTGTCATTAGAACTCCGGTATCTAAAACAGTAAAATGCGGGAACGCCTACTCATTAGAGAAGGTTGAAATTCACATTAGGAGTGTAATAATATGTGACTCCCACTTCGTCAAATCTGCTTCTTTAGAGCGGTACCTGCGTTCTCGCTTGCTTACGGTATTGTGCTACTTTTAACACCGTTAATGTGTTTTTGTTACATTCAGTATTAGCAGCTGGAAAGGCACTTTAGAGTTTATTTGCAACTGTACATTCATCTCTTTGTCTAAGGAAGCTGTCGTCACGTTGGGTCAAGAAAACGTTGTGGGATCAAGATCAACTCCGAAGGGCCAATCTTTCTCACTTACTTTCCAACGTGCTCAGTCATAAAAACGAGAGAAATAGTGCACCTTCCGCAAATAACCATGCGCAATGGGTGCATGCAGTAGTGCATGAGTGTTGGGCTTACCTTAGCTGTTGCAACAGTCATTTTCTGCGCTTATAACCCAGATTCATATCAATGAAACCTACATGCGCCATATGTTTGTGTCAAATAATTCGTTTTGAAACCCCAGTCCAGCAAGGTATTTTTAATTCACGTGTACAGCAAAACATGATAAAAGCAAGACTTGCGGACGAGATAAAAGTATCCAAGCCAAACGTTGTTTTCAATGCTCAAAGCTGCAGCTTATAAAAGATAAAACAGTCAGTAAAATTCATGAGGAACAAGTGGGACATCTTCGTTGCTCTTTAAGGCATTTCAAATGGAAAACATGGTGACAATTAAATATAACTAATTCCCGCGATTGATGAAAGTAGGGATTCACTAGATTCTCTTGACAGATCACACAATCATCCCCTCCCGTAATCACTGTCCTTGTTTTGCATCGTTCCATGTACTCTGTCAAAAGACGATGACAATCGCTCAGAGTAATCTTTCTGCAGTTCTTCTCAATGTTAATCCTTATGCAGTGATCAAGCAATAATTTAAGCAACGCATCCTTTAGATGAGGTATTTTCGTATCAGTTGGAATTTGATCAATAATTAATTTGGGATCAACATGCATGCCAACATACCGCATAAGAATAATGAGAAAGTCTGTATGCATGGCGCTATATTCGATTAAGTCGAGCCATAAGTCAGAATCATCATGGTCAACGCAAAACTCTATTGCCCGAAGTATGTCATGCATTTCGGTTATTATAACTTTGAGTGCTTCCCGCCTGTTACCGCTTTTTCCCAAAAGAAAAACAGTTTCTGGAGTGAAGTGTCGCTGACGGCAAACTTCCAATGCCTTATCTAGTGTATAGTGTTCACGGTCTTGTAAAAATTGCAAAAGACGAGCACGGTTATGTTCCGCGTACAGCAACACGGCGATATCTCCAAACTCTTCACCCTGACCTCTAGCAAAAAGACGCTCCAAGTATGCTAGCTGAAGTTTTGGTAGTCTAATTAACTGTTTCATCACTGTACTAGGAGAAAGGCTGTCTTCGTTCTCCAAAAGGAGCCGAATTGCCAGGTCAGCGTCAACTGCAATTAACTGGTGGATTCTATCCTTCACCTAAAAAATAACAAAAGGTAAGCGTGTTGTCTGCAGAACTACCCGTATACCAAATGAAACAATTTGGATCGCTCAATGAGAGCGAATATGCTTTTGTCATTGAGTTTCAAATAGATGTCAACAGCAGGTTCGAACCTTTGCTCGTGAGTATAGAGCTGAGCCAAAACAGACAACAAATCCCGATGCAACGGTGTCGCAAGCTGTCCCTTTTGCAAACGTTTTATAACTTCAATTAACAAAGCAGAGATGCGATACAGATCCGGCGACCATTGGAGCACCATATGCTAAATATACTGCATGCAGTCTGATAATTCTCATAGAAGTTACCTATCCGAGAGAGAAGTTACCTACCTTGAATTGTGGAATGTCTTTGTTAAGCAACTCCATTAGGACGCTCTGATAACATTCTGGTTCTAGCTGAGGAGCCTGCGTCGGTAGAACGTCGACTAAGTGAATAAGTTGGCCGATTTGCTCAAACCTGTGTTGCTTCGTTTATTTTCGCGAGACATTAACTTACACTTACCTTGTGACATAATATTCCCACATATCCTTCATTCTCCCGCAAACCAATTGGCAAACCATCGCCGCTTCAGCATAATGTCCATTGACGAGAAGATGTTCCAAGTATTGCCTGCCAACGGAGGCAGGAGAATATTTAGTTAATTCTTGCGCATGCAATCTGGCAAAATCCATTGCCTTATTGAACAAACCTTTGGATAACATCCAACCAACTCGGTCGTCATTGTTGCAACACCTCATCTGCAAGGGATTTATCAAGCAGTGGGAGCATAAAAAAAATAATTTTCTTACTTGAATAAGATCCCTAGTACTCAGTAAATAGTATAAGTTATCGTTCGGTAGGCCGCAGAAATGGTATTGATGACAACCAAGGCTAGCATAGCCTTTCATTTTTATAATATCTTCAGATATAGTCGCATACTCCTGAAAGCTAATCGCTTCGAGCAGTGTCACTCTTGGACATTCAGACTGATCAATGTCATCGACTGCTTCACGGTTCTTCAGCTCACAGTTATCCACATACAGGAATTTAGACTGATTGCGCATTGATATTGTGAAAAGAACTATTTCTTGCCAGCGAGATTTCATTTGCGCACTTTTACTTCCAGTAGTTGCACTAGTGACCTGACTAGGCGTGTAAGAAAGGCCTGTGATCAAATGCTCAGGCATTTCCCACATGTGACGAATTTCTACCAGTCTACCAGGTAAGTCAAGCAGCGATACTGTAGATGGCGGATTATTCACGGTGCATATTGTAATTGTGTTTGCCCATCCTATCATGAAATTGTTATCATCGAACCAACAAATATGCGCTGGAAGGAGTTCACAGCGCCAAGTGAGATCATGCCGGCGAGTTACGTGAGTTAACAGTGCCTTTGCATTCTTGTCATAAACTAGAACTCCTGTTTCATTCGCAAATGCAATCAAACAACCTAGAAAAACATAAAAGTATGAGCAGGTCACTTTACTCGCCTTTCTTAACTATTGATCAGCGTAACAGCAAATAGGAAGTTGTCAGGAAATTCACTGAGAAAAAACGTATTAAGCTTTCTGGATGCCTTAGTGCCGTCAGCAACACAAGATAGGGAGTTGCATTGAAAATAAAGGTTTCTCGTTTAGGTTTTTCAGGTAGGTTTTTCGTACAATGATTACGTTAAGATAGGGATAATTCCCTATCTTAGCGTTGGCGCCTGCAGCTCTCTATCATACGTTGACGATGGGACTAGAGCGTCTAGAAAGCTCAACAAGTTTGTTCTCAGTGAATTTCCTGACAACCTGCTCATCCTTTCGTTGGTAGGAGATTGATTCTAATGTTTTACAGACACAGTTACAAACAACGAGAAAAAGCAGTGAAAAGATCAAAAATACAAGTGCAGACCTATCAGCCCATTACATAACATTAAGTCTTCATATTACTTTTTCTGTTTAGTAACTTACGGATTGTTTCACCCAACAGAAACAGTAAGACAGATTTTCATACGGCGAATTTTGCAACAGATTTACAAGAGCAAGTTTACCTCTCCAACTAATGCTGTGAATGTGACCATCGCGCTCCTTTCCGATGAACAGCAGCTGCTGTTTATACTTTGAAAACAAATTTTTTTCATGAAGCACCAACACTCGATCGCCCGTAACAAATTGTTGGCCCAAACTTTCTCGTGAAAATTCTGGATGTATAGCTACCGAACGAATCGGCCTGTCCATGGTAACGATGCGCGAATGTTCGGAACCAAACAAGCCATAAATGACTACTTTACCATCGTTGGCGCAGCTGGCAACGTATTCACCGGCTATGTCCACGCTAATATGATTCACTGCCACCGAATGAGCGAAGAAAGTTTTCCCAAAGATCAAGTTGCCTTCATGGTCAAATAGGCATATTTTACCCCACTGCGTTCCAAGAACAATGAACCGATCGTGCACTGCAATGCAACTAGCTGCATCTTCGCGAAAAAGTTCCGTTAAATCGTTCAACAGCCTCCGGTACTTAAACTTTGGTTCCAATGAATCGACATCATCGTCACTTTCTTCAACGGGCGTCACTTCTTGCAAGTTGCCAGTCTTACAGGTACTCATTAAGAAACACTCCCAGGTTCAGCAGCAATAGGCATGGGGAATTTCGCGTATTCGGCTTTCAATGAACGTGCAACATGGATACAGTATTGAGAAAAATTTTCGTCACCACTGAAAACATAAATCAGGTGTCCAGCGTTTTCAAACAATCTGCAGCAACGTCAGCTTATTGAAACAAATGCTTTTCATTCACGTAATTGCACTGCAGCGCTAAGATAGCTACAGTATAATATTCATTGGCCTTACCTGACAATCTGGCTAAGCTAACTGTAACAAATTCCTTCAAACACTATGCATTACTAGCGACATTCGCAACAAGGGAACAGTCACACTGCGGCGCGAAAAAGTTTCATTTTTACTTTCGTCGCTGACGTCACGACGTTGTATTTATCCATACTTCACTCACCTGTTTACTGACGTCACAATGTTTTTCTTTGTTTACTTCACCGAGTTGCCTCATGTTTGCTGGACAGTGGGAAACAAGACTTTTCTTTTCTTAATTTCATTTTTTTCTCCTTTTGTTTATGAATACGAACTCGGATGAAGAAAAAGAGCTAAGAGAAAAAGACGAAAAAGTTAAAGTTCAACAAAAAGAAAAAATATCTATAAAAGACACGTGAAAAATACAGGCAAAGCCAAAACATTAAATGGAAAACAATTGCGGAAATGTAATACCGATGTGGCATGAACAGCTACAGACAATTTAACGGAGACCCCTTTAACCCAAATCATCACATTACCATCACTGCATCTACGCCGCTGGAGATGAGAAAAAATGAATGCCGAAAGCTTCGGAGAATTATCTTTCGATAAACTGTCTAACAACCGGGTATTCGTAACTATTTTTCAGCATGAAAAGCATACGCTGCCATTACCAAAAGCCGCGTGTTCAAAAAGTTTTATTTACCAAGTGAATTTCTTTTCCACTATCATCGACTGGCAAGGAGATTAAAGGTGCGCTGCTGGTCGTGTCCTACGGATGTTGAACATCTTGATGATCACTTTTATTTGTGAGATGGATACAGTAGGTAGAAAATTGAAAGTTTGGTGATTAGGAAACTTACTGTGGCTCACTAGCGACGCAGTAAACCGTTTCTTCTCTTGCACAGAGCGCAAGCAGGTAAAGTAATGCGTGTAAACACAATTCGCGGCAGATAAAAAAAATTTAGTCAATTTTCGAAAGGAAAGACGTAACAACTAATCAAACGGATAAACGAAAGAGGGTACGTGGAACTGTCATGGAAAGGTTAATCCTGATGTATGAGCAACTGTCAAAACGCAAATGGGAATGCCTTCAGAGCAGTGTGCAAACTAAATCACGTAATTTACAAGTGACTTCCCAGGGGAAGGTTTGCACAGCTGCCTAGTCGGAAGATCTTTTTTAAAGTCGGCGAACCGAGTATACCCATATCGTCTTCTTATGCTCGAAAAAATTGTAGTCAAAATACACACATCGACTTTCGAAACAGTTGCAGTTAGCGCAAAAATTATGGACTCGAAGTCCCTTGTCTTTAACACTATCCAAACGAAGTATCCATCGAAATTTGGTGCCTTCATGAGGTTCTTCTTCTATAAGATATTGTTTCATTTATAGAATGACCATAACTTTATAGCTCGCCTGAAATTAACCCATTTCAAACTGTCCCATCGCCATAGGTAACGTGAACACCTCAGCTACAGCCTACGACCATCCTTCTTCAACATGTCAGTCGGCAATAGCCTATGATTTTCCTGATGCTGTTCGCTTTCCTCTTTCATTCCAGAAGATTTCATCTGGGATATCGCTGAAGGATTCTGATCTGGAGAAGGGCCGGCGACGTGCACGTAATCTATCGAGGAGTCAACGCCGCGGGCATTTGACAGGAACGTAGAGTTGGGCGGGAACTTTAAAAAGCAAAAACTAATTATATACATTTATATTCATTAAACGCAACTATAGAATTACTAAATCACTTGCAAAAAATGTATGCCTGACGTGAGCACACTTATCACTTTCTTACTCGCCTTATCTTGTCATTTTAAAATTTTCTACCGGTTCGTAACCGAACCTACCTTGGGAAATGCTTGGCATGGCGCTCTACAAGTAATGAACAAATGCATGACCATAAATATCATATTTTTTTCGAAAAACTTCTTGCTCAAAAGAAAATTAAGAAGTTGAGGAAAACATCTACCTTTTCTTTGTATTGAGGATCCCAAAATCCAATATAATATATGGACAGTGCAATGGCTGGCAGGCAAACCGAACATATATAGCCAATCACCGTAGCGAAACGGATCCACCTGTAGAAAAGATAACGACCATTCTTTGATTATACTAACCAAAACGGATTAGCTTTTAACAGGTAGCATTACGCAAGGGAAACGCGTGTTTTCACAGCACGGAAATGGGGATACACTATTCTGTAAAAAGAATTTATTGAGCGTTTTCATAGCTTTTGCAAAGTCAAACATGGTGAGCCGCCACACTTAACTCCACCGAGGATGGGAAAGGGTAAGTCTCAAAACTTATGGAAAACATTTAATGAACTTTTTTACCAGAACAAGATATCGGCTATTTCTTTGTCACGAGAACGAAGACCAGTGGAAAGACACTGAGCGCTACTTTAGCATTGCAAAAGAAGTATACGAAAGAAATGGCATTTTACATTTAATCTAAGACAGACCTGCGGTTATAATTGCCGCCGCTGGCTTAAAGAAGCTGCCTGTGCAAATTCCAAGCCAACTTGGTCGTCCAGTTAATTAAAACTTCCTCAGTTTGATACTTCGTAAAAGTACATGTACATTCATTTTCAAAAAACGTATAGATTACTAGCGTTGTGGATGACATTCTTTGAGACGGACTAACTTTATACAGACGCCGCCATCTGTTGTTGCAATCCTACTTGGATCGAATGTGACTTGAGATGCGATTTTAAGTTGGAAAGTTTAAAGAAGAAACTAACCATTAAAAGGTAGAAATATAAATTAATGATTGACAAAAGCCAGAAGGGGAACGTGTAGGGATTCGCAAGATAGAAAAGTAACGAGAATGGATAAGGAGAACGATACCACATCTGCAGAAAAAAGAATCGTTCATCCCTTCACTATCACCACTGATGTTGACGATGAGGCAGTCCCTGAAACCTCCGTTCAAACACACGAAATATTTGCACCTCACGGACGGTCTATCCGTATACACTTTGAGCGACCATACAAAAAATGTTACCTTCAGCATACGTCAGCGCATCAGAAGGAAAAGTTTTTGCAAATGCCACGTCTGATCTCAGCTTAGGTTAACTGTCAAAAATTTCATTCCGCTCAGCTAAGGTTCAAGCTGGAAATTCTGAACAATATACTCACTGCTTGTTTTCACGTCTTGCAAATTTGGTCCGCTTTTCACCGGAGTAGGTAGGTATTTTTGACGTCATATGGCAGGGTTAGATTACAACTGCTTGAGAAGAACGAAGTTCAAGCAAAGGAAATCTTTGAATCAGAGGAAATAGGTAGGATGAAATGCAATTCGCTTCAAACCATTGAAGGCAAAGGCAGCAGAATAAGTTACCACAATAGGCGCTGCAAAAATGGGAAAACATATTTCCTTTAACAACAAACTGCTTAAGGCCGACTAACTTCTGAAGAGAAAAACACACTGCTTATAGCTTACTGTATGATGACAAAAGAAATCAAGCTGTTAAAATGATAAGCGCTTTCAGTTCAAACGCTTCCGAAATTGTGATTTATAATGTTTAGTAATTTTAATATTTTTCAGCACAGAATGGACCATTCCCAAGTTGAAAAAATAATATGTTATGAGCAAATGTAACGATGTAAAAGAAAAGGCACCAAAACATCCTTGGTGAGCTGAACTAAAAGATTCGAGAACTTAAAAATGTTTCTAAAATAATTACCTCGCATTTATTGTGTCAACCAGCAATGTAGCTGCGAATGTAAAAATGCACAGTATAATATCGCGCAGGTACGAACTTTCACCGATGAAGAGTTATACCACGGAAAGGAAGTATCACAGACGCAGAAAGCTTTTCTCAAAATTTTACTGTTCCAAAAATAACTTCGGCGTTCAGAAGTGTCATAATATAACCCCTTGTTTTACCAAGGGTGGTATCACACTCAGTAACATGACGCGCAGGTACATGCTATATCATGATGTGAAACGGCACAACTTTTGCGAATGGTCATCTGCTATGGCATCTATCCTAACGTGGATCAAGTGCAGTTTCTTGATCGCCTACAAATAATTAGCATTCATCGCTAATTAATAATAATCGTTGTCGTCGCTAATTATTTACTGTTGGGAATACTATTTATGGCTTAATTTGCCACCATTGAAAAAAATGAGTTCAGCTGAGTTCAGTCAGCTAATCAAAAGACTTTTAGGTGGTAATGCTTTCAGCTCAAACATCCGAATAACAGTATGAAGTACGCCTAATAGATGCTCCGCTTGAATAGACGTAATTAAGGTTATTCAGTTGTTATTACTGCTACATATTTAATGGAAGCAAAAAATTACTTCTTCCGCCTAGAAACAAACTTCACTGATCTGAGGAAATTTGTAAAGAAATAACGTATCGGTAAAGCGATTGCGCTTCTGCATTTTACCAAACTGTTTTGCAGCAGGAATAGAGCATTCTTCCACCTAGCAAAACTTCACTCTTAAGGGTTACTTCGCTCTGGTCGGTCACTATCTGTTATATCAATTTAAAGGATTCATGGCAAACCACCAGGCTGACCCTGAGGAAATAGGCCACAGCGTGCACTGATGCTAATTCTCACACCTGTGTTCTGAAGTTGTTTGCATCACCTCCAAAACACTGGTCAACAGTTCATTCAACATGGGAGCTTGCTACTCAAGGTCAAGCGTGGCTGTCAGCTCAGCTTCTTCAACCATTTCTTACAAAGCCAAGAAATCGTTAGGTCTGCTACTGATTCTGAAACCGTACAGTAATCGCCCAGTTTCAGCAAAACGCAGGGAAGAGACTGACTTGGTAAAAAGCCGCTTTCCGAACAAGTTGCCTGTAAGCTGACCTAAGCGTTAATAAGTCATAGTGTTAAGGAAATCGTATACCGTAGGTGATAATCGAACGTCATTATAAAGAAACAGTACTTCCGGAGATTGAAAAAAACAAATTTCTGGTACCGAGAGAAGCTACAATGATGCAGCTTTTGGCTGTACTAAGGTACTGAAAATTGATTTTTTTTTGACGACGTTTAAGTTCTTTCTCTGAATCGTATGATTTTAGCTCACTAGAATAATGATTTTTAAAGCAGCTTCGTTCTCTGGTTAATAACATTAGAAAAAACGGAAACGTGCCACTAGTTGCCATTAGCTGCCACAGGGATTTCAGCATGCAACAAATACATTCAAAAAGAGGTAGTTCAATGTGAGGCAGTCTACAGAATGCCGAAAGTCTTTGACCAGTACATAAACTATTGCTATTAATCCGTATAAACGGCAAAGAACCAACAAATGGCCCGCTACGAAGTATTAAGCGAAACATGTAAGAAACAATAAAAATTTCATACATTTCCGAGGCATTTTCTACTCTGCCAAAAGACAAACCGACAAAATAATGAGTCTAAACTTTTCACCCATGCTCATTAAAGCCTACAAGTGGCGACCTATGGAACAAAACGTGATGCTTTCGTTTGTCACTCTGCCCGCTACTTTTTCTATCCATCTTGGCTTAGGCTTAAGTTAAAGCGAAATAGACTAGACGACAAGGATGTGAAAAAAACTGGGTACTGCGGTTGCAGAACTTTGCCAGCAGTTGTGTTCTGGCCTAGCCTAAGGCTAAGGCAAAGTATAAGGACAGTACAGCCACAAAGTAGCGAGAAGACAGCTCAGTTTTCTGTACGTGTCACCAATGTGGGTTCGCAGGGCTGTAGATGACATGACCTTAGAGGTCTCCACTGCACGGAAGCGGTTCGCATTTTGTCTAAATATTGTTTGTAATATTCCGCCTAGGCAGTATACACAGTGCTTACACAAAGCATAGAGCATATTAGGATGATACTGGCATTTCCTACTTTGCGTCAGAATGTAACGCACTGCATTGAAGGAATAGGCATTCTATTGCATAAAATGCTTTCATAACGAGCGAACCAGTCAGCTGATACCAGTAAACTATGGCAGGGTAAAAAGAGCAATCTAAGCAGGCCAATAACTGACTTACAGCAGCAACAGAAAACTCTGTCCACTTGTCAACACTTATTGAAGATAAGTACGTCCTGATAGCTACATGGTTAAATATGTTAATAGATACTATCCGTTGTTAATGGCAGCCGATCCTGTATTCGCTTCTCCCAACGAGAGCTTCACAGTTTAGTGTCGACTATTAGCTAAAAAAATTTTAGTTATTTTTAGCAATGAAAGTTTCTGTTCGCGCGTGGTCTTCTTGAAATGCTCATTAATTTCAGGAATCGCTTGAGCCTACGTCATGGCCACAACCTCTTCTTCCTCATAAACGGACGCACTTTAGCTGCTGCAGACGAGGCGATAATAGAAGTTTACGAAAAGCATGCAGACAATGACGGCTTTTTGTACCTAACCTACACGTCTCAAGAAAGCTTCGGCTAAACAACAATGTGGAACTGGACCGCAAAATGTATTCGCTGATCTTTTGATTTGCGTCGATGTCTGCCTGACTTTAACCGATGAGCAACACAGTAAAACTCTTCATTGACACACAACAGATTTTTAGCGTTGCGACCTTGTGAACTTGCCCTGCCAGTGGGAAAACACTTGGCGCGTGATGCCCTAGGAGCTCATACTTCTTCAAAAAAATGAATACTCCGAGATTGAAAAAATATTCGATGCTAAGGTTATTGTTAAATTATTCAGAAGGAACACCAAACTAATGGCACTGATACATGGTTACTGAAGGTATTTCAAGTTGCTTCACCAGAACAAAGTTTTGTAAATATCAGCACTCACTTCAGAAGTGATAACTGAAGGCTCCAAAAATAGATGTCAAGAAATGCCATATGCGCTATGAGCACCGCAATGAGCGAGTAAATTCTCATTAGTGCTGAAAATACATTTTCTTTCATGAAAGAAAGGCTGAATGCTCAAATGGTTTTTCTCAATACAACTGATATTATTTCGAGCGCAGTTAATCAACACGCAAAGGAAGCAAGATGCGAAAGAATATCAGAGATGCACCATATATAAAGCATTTGTATTAGCAATTCACAAATCGCGAAGTGGTCGAACGAGCGCGGAAGTAATAAACAGCTTTCAGGCCAAAGCGTTGCTAGAAGAGGGTGAAGAATCCCTTTCCTTTTTAATTTGGCAGTGTGAGACCAGTGAGCTGGTGGCTGCTGATCCGACCGTCGCAACCGCCAGGGCAGCAAGCTTCTGATACTCTTCACCCAAAATGGTTGCAATTTCACCTTGCATGAACGCCCACGGGACGTTTGAACCGATCAGTGGGCATTTCTCACCACTTGGACAGTAAATTTCGCTTCCCGAACCACCTTGCACTTTGATTGACTCACGACTGCAAGGGAAGCAAAACTTATGTTGGGAAACGGATGGACACTGAACGAAATGAGTATCTTCAAGCCGTTCTTGGCATAATGTGCAGCGCAGGACACTGCTGCTCGCGCTGTTGTCGTTGTGGTTACCAGATGGCGTAGAATACAGTGGAGGCTGACTGCTATTACTTCCGCCAGTGGTACTGGAAACTGTCGTCGCAGTCCCGTAACTTGATTGTGTATTTGGGCGAGCATTTGATTTGCTGCTGCCGCCACTGATTCCGTGGGAGTTACCAATGGACGCAGAACCTCGACTTGTATTAACTGAACGCTTAAGACGATCGGCAGATACCGTGGGACTGATTCTCCCATGAGAACTTGGAGGCGGTGTACCGTCACCTGGACTTTTTCTGGAACATGCAGGTGGAGAGAATGCAACTAGTCCATTGCCGTTTGCTGTTGGAATTGAGGCAGAAGCTGGCCCGCCTAAAACAAACATGATCTTCATGACTTAACCATTCTTTTTCTGAGTGTTAAAATTGACTACTTCAGTCACTTGTTATTATATAAAAGCCTGTTGTGGTTAGCCTGTTGATCAAAATGCAACTTGAAAGCAGGAAATGTGATTATTGCGGTACAATCAAGTAACTTTATAAGAATTTTTGGTAGAACTGCTGGCGTTGTTCCAAGCGAATGCTTCGGAATGAAACTTCTTGTTATTATCAAAATCCCAATGTTACGCGCACCAAATAAATAAATAATGGGTATCCTAGTTATCACAGTCTTTAGGATTAACTGAACCTGTATCAGCACGATTAATGTTAAACCGCTGTATGAAAAAAGTATATAAAAGCAGCTGAACAGCTGCTTAGGAATAGATGTCTTAAACGTTTTAGCGAGAGGACACTTACTGTTCGCTAAGAAAACGTTACAGCACACATACTGTGACTCTGTTTCCCCTTAGAAAAAATTAAGGCTCATCACCAGTGGTCGTCGCGAAAAACTGCGTAAATCACCTACTAAGCCACTAACAGACAAGTTTCTTGAACGCTAAACGGTTTGGATTACTTTGAAAATAAAAGTGCGTTTTTTATGCAAACAGTCGTGTCAAACCACGCGGTAATACACTGCGGCGATATGAAAGTTGACGTGACTCGTCTGATGTCCTATTCGAAACTTCAAAACATGAAAATTCCCTGCTGACGATGGGGCATGAAAAGTTGTAAAAGGTGATTAAAAAGTCCTATTTCATGAACAGACATCAATCGTCGAGAATGATTGAGCATTGTAAATGACCAGTATGAAGCAACTATTGTTCAAGTACTGTAAATTACTTTACGATCGCAAAACAAATTTATATTTAAACAGTAGGCATGTATTAACTTCTTATAATAAAGAAAGTGATCCCGCTTTTGTGATTGCTCTGTTTCTTCTTTCGGGCTAGAAAGAAATCTCCCTTTTAGTGTTAACTTGCATACCTTAAAGGTAATAGCTAGTCGCGAAAACAATCACAATCTAAACTTCCTTGAATTTTCTTAACTTTTCCCGAGCTGATTTCCATGAAGTTTGATACTAATGCAAGAAAAAGATACAATTTAACTGCACTGAAATCAGTACGCAGAAATCTGGTTATACGCAGGTGAACGGTTCCTGTTGACAACTCCTAGTTCCTTATGCAAACTGCTGTCACAGATAAGGTAAGTACAGAAATGAAGCTGAAAATTTTGAAATACATTAAATTAGACTCGAAACTTAGTGCCTGAAATGTAGGGAACTGAACCAATAATAATTAAGTCAAGAAATAAACACTTTTAGAAATAAGTGTTTCTGAAAAGTCACAAAATGGGTTGCGTTTTCACGTAGCATGTTGTCTATTAAACCATTAGGTGCAACAAAACTATATTTCTTTCTGAAGCAGTGACTGGAAGCAGCAAATTCAGATAAAACTATATGAGGTTTACCGTCAACTGTAATACAGATATATTGGCACATTTCAAATATTTCGCCCATACGAAATATACGGAACCAAGTCACGCAAAAACTAAGACAGCTTAGCTGTCCTGTTCTTCCGTGACCTGGTAGCTAAGCAACTTATCTAGGAAAAGTATCACAGCTTTCTGTAACATTCAGCAGTCTAACATTTGCGTTTATTCTCTCAAAGAAATGTGCCATGGTTTCTAACGGGGTAAAGTTTCATGTTGAATGGAGATGAACACCCCTTTCTTCAATCCATGGAACATCTCCACGTCAAGGGCTCCCTAGGGCAACCCGATCAGCACTTGCAGTCGCGAAAGACTGCGTGACCATCTACCGAGCCAAATTGATGGCCTTTTCACCCCTCTTCTTAGCGACCGCTGCTAGGGATATATCGGTGATATTTCCAACCTAAACATTTTAGCACTGAAGAAGGAACAGGCTAGTTCTAAACGCTTTGCTCTTTACTGCTGTTTCTTGGATCAAAAAGTTCACTTTGAAGAGGTTTTGCCGTGCTTCCGCTCAAAGAAGAGATGTGAATGATTCAGAATTCTTAAAAATCTCAGTTTGTTCTTAATAAGAGCTGAGCTTTCCAGTTTGACTAGGGTAAAGGCTATACCTGATGGGAAGTCAAAGTGTACATTAAAAAGATTTAGTTTGCAACAATCATCTCGCTCTTGGTGATATTGCTACGGCAAGAGTTTGCATACTTGTCTCATAGCGAAACAAAACAGCTTTGAATTGGCTCACTTCCCCTTGACGATGGGATCGTTTGCTCTGAACAATGCGTTTTCGCATAATAAAACTACTTTTCAGTAATCTTTTCAAACAGTATTCAGGCAACTGAACAGAACTCGTAACCCGCTGACGTCAACTCAAAAGTTGCTGTAACCGCAGAAGCAGTTACCCTGAAAGGACACGACATAGCACTATCATATCTAACTAATGATAAACTGTCGATACTCATACCAACGTGGTTATCTGTTTTGTTTTTCCGCGCGCCAGTGCAACTACCATCAGAGCAATCGGTGTCAAGTGAAAGATAAAACCAGTGTGGAAGCCTTAAGAAAAAAACGCTCTTTACTTCTGAGTAAGATTCATGCATCAACAAAGTTAGGCCCGCTTCAGGGGCTACCAATTTCCACGGCTTTGGTCATTTCATTCTTTCTATAAAAACTGATTCATTCCATTTTAGGCCTTTCCAATTGTAATTAAAACGTAATAATATAATCGCGGCTTCTTAAAGGTCAGCTGTTACTTTGTAAAGAATATTACTGGTTTTTAAGTTGCAGAAACGGTTTAAAGTCAAATTGTACCAGTTAAATGCAAAAACTTGATAATCAAGGCTTTCAGACTTGTTTCTGTTATCAGCAAGAAGTGGCCTACACAAACACTTCTCGCTGACGACAAAAGCTGGTATTTCATGAAAGCTTCGATTATGAAATGTTTGCGTCCAGTTAATCCAAGGGGAGATTAAACCATTTCTCCTGCCTATAAAAGCTTGGCTTGCTATCAGTAAGCATGAGAGACTGACCCGTACGCATGCTTGAAGAGAAAAGAGTTTCTGAACTAAATTTACTGACATTCAACCTGCTTAATATGGACGCAAAAATTCTAGCCCAAACTCATAATGCTCATGCTCTCAACGAACGATAACAGTTCATGTTACATGTTTCTCACGCAGTCTTCTTAGAAAAATATTAATTAAATCAAATAGAAGCTCAAATAAAAAATATAAACTATAAGCAGTATGGATAACCATTCACTATCAAAAGCAAAGCTCACGTAGCTTTGTTAAACGCGGGTGGTACCCATTTTTCCGAAGTTTACGTCACAGAACAACAGGCAGTCAATGCTGTTTAATAAAGCTACGAAAGCATTCGGACCTTTGAGAAAACGCCTCGTCTTCAGTAAAGCTCACCTACTTCAGAAATTACGCCCCCAATAATACTGCGGTAAAAGCTTTCAGGTTGTTTTATTTCCACTAAACTATCTCTCTCCTACCTGTCGAGCTTACAAAAATACGCGATTGTGTTCATATACATGTACTTAAGCTAGTTAGCTTCAGCAGGTGACTTTCACATATCTCAGTGATTAGATCTCGTTCGAAGTGAAGCTACAGACGTTCATGTTCACGGGAAAGGCTTTTGTGACTTTACAACCTCGACTGGACACAGTCAAAATGCTTCCAGTAAGTTTGAATACATAGCGTAATGTGAACGGCAAATCTACTAGAACGTTTCAGCATGAACAGGTCTTTACGAACAATTATGAAAAGCTCGATCACTTTCAGGCAATTCATCCTGTTGTCATTGAAAATGGAATTGCTGAGAACGAAATCAGGCAACCAAAGTCGTAGCAGGGCAAACACCTGTTAAGTAGACAAATGTTTTATTTTGAAAACGCACAGCTTTAGGTCTCGCGTAACCGGTCATCAGCATGCGGAGCATTTATCAAGTCTGATCCGAAAGCTTTATATTTTCGCAACAAGACATTGGTCTGTGTAGCTATGAGTAATCAGCACCTCGTAATAGGTTCATAAGCCTTAACGGTAGCACCCAGTTTTTATAAACTGATTTTGTTACAGCGGAGCCTTCGGCACTATTCTTGGATTGTCTTCAGAAATACCGCTAAATACGGTCAAAGAATAGGCCTGAAAACTCCGCTGTGATAAAATCAGTTTCTAAAAACTGGGCGCCGCCGTAAATAAAATCTACCATTGGTCATTGTAATGCGAAAAACCATGTCGCAAGATAAAACTGGCGTGCTACTGAGTTCCATAAAGTCTGAAGCAACTGCCATCGTTAGCTTAGCTTTAGTAAACGCGCTGCGCACGAAAATTGTCAGATATACTGCTATCTTTGGAGCACTTCTTCCTATTCTTGCTTCATCAATCATTTAATCGCAACTGTCACTTTTCCTGGCTTTGTTTGAACAACTGTAGTAGCTGTATTTTAGCCACGTGCTACTAACTCCCGGACTATTACCAGTACGCCACTTTGCTCTTCTGCTGGTCTTCTGTACTTTTAAGAAGCTCAACACTATCAGATAAAGTTATTAATTTAAAAACTACTTTTGAATTTGATTAAAATTGAATGTACCGTAGGGGACTCAGCAATACGGAGAATGGCCAGTTAAATTGCATGACGTTAAGCTGAAACATTCATTTGGAAAGAAACGTGCAAATTCAGATTTGTAAACAGAAACTTGAATACCAAGAATCGATTACTTAGCGTCTTGAAAACGCTTGATCCAGATGCGTGCTTATCAAGCGTAAAGAAGGAACGCTGATAAAAGAAAATTCCGCAACAACCAAAGGACAACTCCCCCTGCGGAGCGCTGCTGATAAAACACGCAACATTCAAATACAGGACAAAAATTTGGTTTTCAAGCAAAGCAGAAGCATATACTGCGCATAATTCACAGCTATTTCTGTGTGAAGCTAACGAATTCTTTTCTTCGCAGACTGTTCGCCCATCTCATACAAACGTAGACAGCAAATGTCGAAACATTTTAAAACCGAAACAAAAGTTCTATATCTTCCACCAAGGGAAAACGTCATGAAGGAAGTGTGTCTTAGTGTAGGGTTGCATCAAATGAACATATTATTGAACAGGCTCACGGGAACAAATTATTCCTTCCCAAAGCGGATAAGATCACTACAACGAAAGCAACCAAGACAAAAAATTCTGCGTACGGAAATATTAATGTGTGCTGAAACGATTGAACTTCGACGACAAACGCAAGCATACGGCACATCCGTATTTTACGGCTTTATTCTACTGGGAACTAATGTCTTATTCTAATCAGTTCATGCATGGCATGCGTTGCCTTAAACAAATTTCACAATCACGGTTAGATAGAGACCTATCTCTACGTTGCAAGCATGCGGGCGGCTCAGTCGAAATGACAACAATTGAAACAGCTGATCACAAGATGAAAATGGTTGGGGAGAAAACGCATAACCGTAACTACGTGATAAATTTGTACTGGCGACCGGAAGTCATAAGACTGGCCTACAGAGCCATAAAGAGAGAGAGAGAGAGAGTGCACATGCATACGGTAGACGGCCCGGTTCAGTTTGAATGCTGTTTCGGTGCCACACAGTGTCGCGTACTTTCTGCCATCAGGCAACTGCGCTACTGACAAATCAAGGGCATTCGGTGAATTAAGGTGAATAACGCAACCGCTCGGCTGTCAGGAGGAAAGTGGTGTTACCCGCGTCCTCCTAACACGCGCAAATTTTTCCAACCGACCTACGGTTGCTCCGACAATTGAGAATCCGACGGCAATGTTTCGTCAACCGTACCGGTTCCGCGCACAATGATGACGAGCAACAAACCGGCCGCGCCATCCCGAGTCATCCCAGCTTTATCAAGTCAACTGTTCTCATTTCACCGTTTTTTTGATAGCCTAGGTTTGCATCACTGTAACCGTGCAGTCAAGCTACGCGCAAACTCGGGTTATATCCCAAACATTGTAAAATGAAGATAAACACTCCCGACATCTACAGCTAAATACTAAACCACAAAATAGGCAGACAGAATGAATATTTGAAAACAGGCGAGTTATCAATAGGCAGACAGAATGAATATTTGAAAACAGGCGAGTTATCACGTCATAAAAAGCAGTTTACCACTATTGCGAGTAGCATGTCTAACTTCCGTTGACTTTGGCTCAGCAACCCCACGTCGCGTTGAATAGTCTTCTTCTTCTATATGGATACGCTTTCGAACACTGGTTGAGGAAAGGGAGGATACAAAGTTATTGCCAGGTACTGAGCTAGGCCTGCTGCAGGTTATCGGAGCGGCTGAGATGCTGGGAGGCAAGCTGACTCCAGGTAGGCCCATGGATAGGGCACTGGCCATAGGTCGGTTGACACTGGCGGCAGCAGCAGCCGCCGCTGCCGCGGCCAGGTTTGCTCTCACTGCATCGTTCTGCAACAGAGTCAATTCCTCGGCTAGACGGCCACTGCTCAGTGAGGACAGACCAACGGAAGAAGGCGTTCTTTGAGTTGAATTCACAATGTCCAATCCCAATGCCGCTCTAGGCAAAGCACTCGCTTGCAGTTGCTGATGTACCACGGTAGGGCTTAAAGAACGGGCGTGCAAGTTGGAAGCTAAGCTGACGCCAAAATGAATAGCAGCATCGCCACCATTTTGCATAGAAGTCTTTGAAGAAGCACTCCTTGTGGCAGTTGCATCAAGAAAACCGTGGGCCCGCTTCATCTGACGAGCCATCTCAATTACTGCTTCTATACGGTCAGCACCCTCATAATTGACACATCCTCTGCAGACAGGTTCAGAGAAGTCCAGGATCATCGCCCAAGGCATCCTAGGCAGGTCGCATAAGTAGCAGTGCTGACGTTGCGGAACAGTCGCCATCTTTGTGGAGATAACATTCATTGTAAGTAAAAAGCTAGTGGTCAGCCAAGGGCGCTGTCAGTGAACGGGACGTTCAAGGAACGCACAAAAGGATTTTAAAATTCGCTTGCACAGGTGCAGGAGTCGTGAAACCGGTAACAACGCTGAGAAGAACCAGAGTGGAAATGCTATGTTGCTTATTGGCGTTCTTTCGATACAACGCTTGGGACCAGTCGTCGAAGGCTGCGCAAACCCAGCATACGCACAAACGCTAAAACAGGTTTTCAGGAAAGAAAACTGGTTTTCTTTCTAGATGATGGGCGGAAGAAAACCTGTCTCGTAACGACCGGTGCCGCCCGCTCTTCTGCTGTCACTGAATCGTACGACTAGAGTGCGTTGAAGGTTGCGCAGCGAGACGGTCACGCGGAAGAGACGTTTTAAGAGCAACCAGGCAACGAACTAGCTTTAACACGCTGCCACGTCTGCGAGATGAACGTTCGTTCCCCTTGAGCGTGTCAGTTTTGCATCAGGCACTCCTTATCGGAACTTCTACGTCTGTGTCAATGAAGATCAAATAGGCAACGCAAGCATCACTGGAATTGAACCGTCGCAAAACAGTTGGTTCGTTTCTCCCACTATCCTGTTGCTGTATCATTCACCTAAAGGGAAAAAACTTATGCATCGGTGACCCATCATACAGTCGGTTACTTCAGTCCTTAATTGTTCTCGGCCATTATGAAAAGTGTGAAACGCAGATGAGGACGACTTGCGCAGCAGCGATAGTTTTCGTGACCTATCAACGACCAGCTCTTGAAATAAGGTTTCCATTTCGAAAAACAAATTATAGCTTCATTTCAACTAGGGGTCGCACTGGCGGCAGCACTGCCAGGGCAAAACAATTAATACATTCAATACTACTTTGATCATGTTCTTTTAAGGCTGATACCTTCAAAACCAACTCGAGAAAAGTGCATCTTGTCAAGCAAGCTTAAGAAGCGAAAACCGAAAGAAGATCAGTAGAGTTTCTTGTCACCCTGATGACTCCAGAAGCAAACCAGAAACTGTTTGGTTACTAATGAAAAACAGAACAGCTAATAGGCAGCGGTTTAACCGGTTTCAGTGGATCTAAACTGGTTACTGTTCGCCATGCTGGAAAGCGACTGATGAATTCTAGCAGACACTTCAGGTCAAGTATAGGGTGTCAGCTGCCATTGTTTCGACTTATGTAACCCACCGCGGTCAGTAGTTCACAATGTTTAGAATAAGTGCAAGTTCAGAAAAATATTCTCCAACGTTTTTATCAGTATTTCCCAAGAAGACAATGGAATATGGGAGATGACATAAATTACAAGAAGTAATGGAAGATTCCAGATGATAGGGAATCCGTGTGCTCTTGAGAAAGTTGTGAATGGAAGTTTACTGTTGATGCATACGCGCAAGATAACATAGAATGCAGAAGGCCAACTTTGTGCCAATATGTCAGTCTCTAGTGTCCCTGGATATGCCAACCTAACATCAATCGCAGGTCCTAGCACCCTATCTGAGTATAGAAAACGTGCTGGTGATTGCTGGTCGCTCATTTACCCTGATATCAGTTTCAGAGATAGCACGACCGCATACTACTTTACCATCTTTTCCCGCCAATTCTTTGATAGTCAGGGGGGTTTGCTGGCCAATCAACTTAAGAAAAATTGGTCAATTAGATCGGAGTCGATGGTAAGGTCACAGCTTCTAGGAGGGCGATGGCGATCTTGAGAACACTAGCTCAGATTAAATGCAGCATCCAAAAAATTAGTATCTCCCCTGTCTCCATATCGATCGATAAAACGACTTATATGGACCCAGTGAAAGACTGTTTATTTTCTGCTTATAGTTAAGTCGCTGTGACAGGTTCCGGAGCAGCTTCAATCGTCACATTACGAAATTTCACTTTGCACGTTTACGAACGAATAGTGAACCGAAAAATTAAAGAGCAAAACGTATGCACTGGAGGTTACGGCACCGATCCGGTTCGCTACAGCTTGCGCGCATTAAGAACTAACTAGATCACATCATGAAGTAAACACTAGTGCCAGTTTTGTTTTATGAAATCCAGTGGAACCTCGGTTATCTGGATGGGCCAGGAAGTGGACACCATTTATCCTCATAAAAACCTTTATCTCAGAGAACTGGGATACCTGCTTTTGGAACATAACTGAGCAATGATTTCTGGCAATACATTCGTTCTTTCTCGTGAATAGTATTCGTGGGCATAGATAAATCGCCTTTACCTAGGCCAAACGTTGCTCTGCGTTTCGCACTATATCTGCGTAGCCTCGAAACCTTGATAACGCTGACTAGCTCAGTTCTGCATAGCTGGAAGATTTAATGGATGCTGAATGTTTTGTTTTATATCTACCTCTCTTTAACGTACAACAGGATTGAATACTGCTACTGCAACTCACGTACGATGCCGTTTGATGTTTTTATGCTGTACAATGCTGAGCAGCATTAAAGTCTTCGCAAGAACAATTCTTTCCTTTCCTGTTTCTTCTCAGCAGAAGCAATAGTCGCAGCCTGTTATAGCGCATGAAGATTATCTCAAGATGCGTCGCTGGCCTCAGAAAAAAAGAAGTTTGCGGCAGAAAGTAAAGGTGAACCCAGTGAATATACATCGCTACTGATTAAACCGACTGAGGGGGCGAAAAGGGTCCACCACGAACTGAATAGCGACAAGGTGAATGGCAAAGCTTTCGTTACAGAAACAAGACCAGCCAACTGTTGTCGCTAGTTTCCCGGCAAGACTAATGCTCACACCTCAGAATGAACGGCCTGCGTTACGCCCAATACCAACTATGATTATCATAAAGAAATGATCAGAGATCGACGACAACAGGAAGCTGCGCTTGTCACAGTAGTTGAAGGGTTCACAATGCTTAATCGCTATGCACAGTAAGATCATCGAGAGCGTCTGTGAATCAGAGGTCTGAAAGAACTTCACTTGCTGAACAGATCACCAAAGAAAAAATGGGCAATGCATTCGTTAATAGAGAAGTCAGAGGTAATAGAGGCTTTGGATTGAAACGAATCAGATCGACCTTTGGCTGAAAGCTGTGAAATACGAACCAGATTTGACACCGGTATAAAGCAAAGAAGTGCCATCATCTTTCAGCGAAAATAGCTGGAGATGAGAATCAAGAGAGCAAGGTCATGAAACAATTTCAACATGAAGAACTAGCTTTCCAAGCTTTCCATGTCTGCTTTGTCCGGAAAGCTCCAGCTGAGTAGCCGTTGCCCAGCCCCTTATTGGGTAAGAAAGCGGTAGACTTCAAATCGAGGCTTTACGAGGATCCAACTTTCAAAGCTGGCTCTAGTCGGCATAAAAAATTAAGAAACCGCATGGCATTCGAGAATTGGAAACCGAAAGAAAAAGACTCTACGCGGATAATAGTTCAGCAAGAAAATTCGAAGAACTGAAAATCAGTGTAATCAGAATATTATTTATAAAGCGGATGAAACTGGGCTGAAGTGGAAAGCTCTCGCAGAAACTCACTGGTCGCTTTTAAAGAAGAATCTGCTCTGGGATGCAAACGGAGTAGAGAACGGCATTAATGGTATGTGTAGACGCTTCTGGTACCCATGGTATTCCGCTCTTCCTTATTGGAAAATGAAGGAAGCCCAAAAGTTTCAAAAATAAAAAAGCCTCGTTGTAGTTTAGAACAATCAGAAGAATGTGTGTGGGAATGCTGAAGCTTTTGAAAGGCGGTTCAGAAAGGCTTTCACACTTGAGGTTAAAAGATGTCAAAATCAGACCCGCAAGAACAGCGAAATGGTGCTACCAATAGCTCACCTTTCGACGTACCTATCCGCTGAGTCACTTAAGCGAACTGATTAATTCCTAAGCATAAAACTTGTTCCGCCAAATTTAGGTTCGTTAATATAGCTAATCAATCATAGCGTAATTCAAAATCTGAAGCGCTTATATCGGAAACAGCTTCTCCGCCATCTTTCGCTATCAGGAAGCAACGGAACAGTAAAGGAAATAGTAAAAAAAGCCCTATTTATAAAAGAAACCTTTTCCTTGAACAGGGATAATGGTTTCTCGATCAACGAGCTTTGGGCAAACCTTCTTCGATACGGCAGAGGTTGTGAAGTCAATAAGGTGAGTTTCAATAATCAAAAATTGATTTCGCGAACGCGTTTCCCGTATACAAGCGACAACGCGCCTGATTTTTTATCATCTTGCGCTAAAGACGTAACTGGTTTGTTCCGAAAGCTCTGCGTTACTTCGCCCTTTCCTTCAACCCTCCACTCATACGCGCAACATCGACAAATGAAGAAAAATTGGTCGCACAAACTCGACTCTAGTCACATACGCCGATAAGATACAGTATAGCACTTTTTTGCACATGCGCTGTCCAGAAAAGATATCCTAGGTTATGGGATCGAAGCGTCTGCAAACCAAAGAGCCTTGTCCGCTTTCTTACGAGTAAAGCTAACGATAAGGCAGGCAGGGCATTGCCAGCTGGGCAACTCCATTACTTCCCGTTATAAACGCGTCGCTTTGAACGTCATGACTGATGACTATACCTCAGTTTCCTGTTAATTGTAAGGAAGACAGTAATAACCGCCATTAAACGAGAAGATATAGTTGAAGGTACGAAGCAATGAAGACAAACTACAGTAGGTAGCCACTAATCTGGAAAGCTCACTAACTCGGAGAAATTTGGGTGAACAAGTTGTGACTACAGTGAATTGTGGACAAGTCTGACAGATCTGAATAACCGCAGGGAAGTTTCTCTACGCATTAGCTAGGATTCACAGTAATTTTACGTATGGAGCTGCTTACTGAACATGCAATGAACAGCTCCATGCAGCGATGATTGTCGTTTCTGGCACTGTTCACATCCACTTTCACGGGTTATTACCACATATTCTTGAAGTCACTTTCCAGTCGAGCATAGTAACTTAAACAGAACTCCGTAAATTTTTTAAACTCGCCTTTGTTATGAGCTTCCGATCTTGGATCCGGAAATTTCTGCCGTGAACTTTTCTAGCCTAGGCGACAAAATTGCACTACCTGAGCGCTTCATTTGATTTCTCTTCATCAACGTTTCATTCTCTTTCCATGTATTGCAACTGCTCCCTTTAAAATACAACCTGTATTACTTCGCAAGGTAACCGAAGAGTAGACGAGGAAAATTGCCATACTTGTCGAATTGTTGCTCCTGAAACATTGCACTTACTCTTTTTTATCTCATGAAAGCTGACAAAGGGTGCTACTAAGTCACGCTAGTGAGAGCTACTAGTCTACGTGAACGCACACTGCCGTTGTACAACTTATCAAGAATTGCTCCAACTGACCGCAAATGGATAATCCAGTTGCGTCGCTTCACTCTTTACCACCGTCTGTATCGTCTCCTTTTGATGCTTGCGAAAAGTTTGAAATCGATATTTTTGGCTCCTTACAGGACATCTCATACATACAACAGTTTGCCATTACTATGGGCGACCACTTCAGTAAACGCCCAGAGGTGTACATTTGCCAACAAAAGAAGTACTGCACTTTTCAAATAAAATACCCAGCCGTGAAAAACATTCCAGAGAAATAGATACTGGCAATGGCATGCAATTTATACGTGGGATGCAGTTAAACATTTTTTACAAAAATGTTCTATCTGCCATGACAAACCCTCGCTCTATTACCTTAGAGATAATGCAAAAATCCAACGTTTCGGCAAGCTACTCAGAGACGCATTACAAGCGACACACATAGGGCAAAATTCAAAGTTATATGCGGTTACACAGTTCCTGACGAACTACAGAGCGACGCCCCAATGCATGACTGGAGAAACGCGATTGTTACTGCTTCCTGGAAGCACACCGATTATAAGGTTGCATACGTAGGCAACGCGAGCATACAGACGATAATGTCTTATGTTCTAAAATGCTCATGAAACAGGACAATACGCGTCGATACGCAGACTGGCGAAAGAAGGTGTAGATCTCGAGTCAGGATTTTGGTCCGTATATCCCAGCCAGGTAGTTCAGAAAAACCTCGTTACTCACATTGCTTACGTAAAGCATCAAGCGAAAAAACAGGTATATAAAACTTGTCCCTCAGCCGTATCTAGAACATTGCCCGTTTCAATTCATTTCTAACATCTTGGAACGAAAACTGAAACGTACAGCGCTAACAACTCGCACATCGTTAGCACTGTAATTGTCGCACTATGTTGAGTTTCACTCTGACTACCCCTTTTCTCCGTCTTGCTTTTGTCCACTAAATGCTTCCGCTAAAAGAAGCTACGATCCACAAACTTAAAGATGTTTAATAGTGAACAGGAGATATCAGTTCGGAAGTACTAAGCTGCAAGTTACGAGAGGGTAAACTTACGAAGAAATCATGTCAAAATGTACATTTTGCAATCTTAATTTCTAACCAGTCGCTAAAAAATCACACGTGTTACTTATATAATTATGTATACATTTCTCCTTAAAATCTGAGAATAGATGCGCAAGATAAGGCATCCTGTGCTCACGGTCATGCACGTTGCGATTTTGTCTAATCTTCTTCGCTGGAATCTGAATCGCTGCTGCCCCATTTGGTATGCTCTTCATCGCACTGGTGAGCCCCTCTGGCCTCCAAAATGTGTTCGCCAAAGTTGGCTATTCCCTTCAAAATAAGTAACTTTATATGAATGCAAATAAACGTACTTAAAGCTCAAAATACTGGGTATGTCAGCTGACCTAATGCGTAGGCACCGAGGCCAGCCGCAGCTCCTATGCCAGCAGCCTTGAACAGAGACAATCTTTTCCTAGGGATCGGACTGTTTTCTGGAATTGGCATAGGCGATGCAGAATCCTACACAACGCGCATTAGATCATACTTAGGGAAGCATAAACTTACTGCTTCAAACTGAGGATTCTCATTAGTACGGGGAATGGATACCGGATACGGAGGGTATGGAGGAACAGGGGCTTGATTTCCAAGGCCACAGGCCCATCGAGCTTGTGGAACTGGATATCCATGAGGAATGGGATATGGTGGAGTGAAACTTGGAACCTTAAACAATGATCAATAAAGCGATTAGCCAAGCAACGATACATTCGTCAAAGTAAATTACGGGGTATGGTGGAGGCGCTGCAGGTGGAACACTCCCAGGCAGCCCAGGATGAGCTGTTGCAGTAGTTGATGAATCAGCATAATGATCTTCAACAGGAGCACTCGGAACGGTCTAAGAACGACATTTGTAAGAGCCTTTCAAAGCTTTACAGCAACAAACTTTCAACACTGCTTGAGTTTCAACCGCGTAGAGCGTCACGTCACCATCGATCACAATAGCATTTACCGTTGCGAAAGGCAATCTATGTCGGTACTCAGCGTAATGTTCTCCATTGACGGCAATCTGAAACAACCGCGCTTGGTTATGGACTTTAACAGTGAATTAATACATTCACCTTATAACCCTCGTGCTCCACCAATATAAGCACTTCGAACTGTTCGCCCAATTTGAACGGGAAGTGACCAGCAGTCTCTTCGTTTCCCCAACGTTCATTTACCAAACTGTTGCGAACGACTCGAAAAAAAGCACCATCAAACCTGGGACTTATGTGGAGCACAATGTCAGATCTTGGATGCATCACTGTTCCATTCTGAAGATTGATGGCAAACCTAAACGCAGCAAAAAATGAATAGGACAGACATCATATGAAACATTAGGAAGGATAGCCAACGAAAAAGTGAATTTTCAATTTGGATATGTGAATTCAAATAGCATATGCTTCGAGTAAAAACTCTTGCTGATGCATGGGATCAATGATTTTCAGGCTTACAACAGCAGCAGACCTTTTCTCCGAACAGAACCTTCAAACCGGGAAAGAACTTTATCTCGTTGCCTCTATCGCATTACTATCTTCTCGCAATTATCAGTTGGGTACATCGAATGGATTAGTGGAATTTCGTATGTGTATGTACATTAATACAGTTGCTATGTATGAAGTTCTATGTTATTAAATCTAGAACAAAATTGCCGTAACAGCATTCTTGTACAACATAATTTTTCTCAACTATTAGCTAATTCAAGAGTTTATTCTTGTGAAGACAGGCTGTATAAACTTTTCGCATTCAAGCGTTTCCAATGCTCAGCTTGGGTACTCTGTCAAATCATCAAGTAAATCACGCCCCTTAACTGTATTGGTTTCATGCGTCAGAAATAGTAATTTATATATCACTGGTACTTTATCCCGCAGCTACAAATTGGCCTGCTTATCTAATGTTGCAGATTAAGTCACCCAATAATGGCTCACGGCCGGGAACTCGACAACAAAAGAAAAAACGGCTGACGCAAGCACTGGTTAACTGCCGACAAAACTTTGCACAGTTTTTGTTGTGATGACCCTTCAGTTGGCTCCTTTCTCTTACTAGGGTGTCACAACAAGTTCTTTATAGTTCGTCATATCCACTTCGCCGCAAGGATTTTCCACCGCGGCAGTTCGTCTTGCCTATGCAGAAATCTCTCCAATGCTGTAGTTCAACTACATCTTAGCACAAGCTTAAACCCAAACGTATATCAGTAACAGCATTGAACCAATGTGTGGCCAACGAAGACCAAAGTAAAGGAAAGTGATGCTGCGCGAACAAGCTGGAGTCCAGGAGAACACAGTTGCTGCTGCACCTCGCCCCAACAAGTCACGATGGCCGCCTACGAGTATCACCAACTGGGGTTAGCGACCGAAGTTGCTATAGGACATCTCAGACATGGAACCGACTCTGGACCAGCAACGTCGAAGACTCTAGTTCCGTCCGTTTTTGCGTTTATTTTCTTGTTTGTTTCTGTTTTTGGCTGCGCAGTGCCCTCGTTGCGTCACTTTGACTGTTGAAAATTACTCCCACTTAGATCGGTGCGTGCGCTCGCTATTTATATCCCACTGTTCTTCTGTAACGAAGTCTTCTACCAAAAGGTAAAGTGTCAGCTAATAAGTCGCTGTCACGCGTCGAGTCTTCAACTGTTCGAAAAGCAAAAGTGGTAAATGCAGAAGTGATCCTCGTTCCTTTTGGTTATCCGTTGAAAACAGACTAATGCCTAATCTGAAAGCCTTGGAAGAACTGTTGTTGTTCAAAACGAAGTGATACAACCATACAATAAAGACCTACATTCTCTATGCAGTACTATGATCTCCTGCTAAAGAACTGTTTTCAAACTGCAGCAACTACGAAATGCTCCGATGAAATAACCTAAATTTTAAAACTGGGCCCGAAAACGTTTATGAAAAACACGTTTAGCTGCATTCCAGTTGACCAAACAAATGAAAACCATTGTATTAGCTATTGCACGCATGCGTTCTACTCGGAATGTAGGAAAACGAAAATAGGGTATGAAACACGAAATCTTCTACATTTAAAGAAAGCGAAAAAATAAGCTTTTGACTCTAGCGTAACTTACAAACCAATCTCATCCTGTTAAAATAACAATCGAGAATTACGAAGCCACGCAATGCTAAAAACGCAATTACCACCGCGCATCTTCTGGAACTTCACCAGCGATGCGAATAATTAAACCGTTGTCACACGAATCGAGCTTCTTCACAAATACGTTTTCCTAATAAGCGAAACTGGAATAGCGCAGGCAACTTTTCGTAAACATTACCATGAAAAGGCAAATGCTGCTGCACCTGGCCAGAAAAACAAACAGCCACTTCGCTTCGAAATAGTAAAACCTTAAACAAACTTTACAACGCTGTGTCGCAATTTTAATGCAAAGATCAGTAAAGATGCACTAAAGAGAATTCAGGTTTTAACGACGCAAACAGAAACAAGTCATTCTAGTAATTATATAGCTGAACTGAACTTCCAGTTTTGGCTGTCTTCGGTCAAGTTCACTGATGTAAGCTAACTAGCGTATATGTCGTCTATAAAACGACTGGACGTCTAAAGCGGCGGTCAAATTTACTGCCAATTTTTCTTCATTTGTCATCGTCCGGGGTATAGGATGAGGGTCGAGTTCACGACCAACTTTTAGGATTTCTATATCTCAGGCGTGGCATCTTAAGGCGATTGCGAAACATGACCAGTTCCGTGTCTCTACGTCGGCACTGGGAAGCTTCTCTAGCGAATTTTCGAAAACTTGTTATATGTTCATCATTTTAGGCAGTAAAATTTAAGCTATTCTTACAGAATTTTCTAATTTTAGGTGGTTTGCTCAACGCTTGTCAGAGGAACCAAAAACCTGCGGTTTCGAAGTTGTTTGTGACCATTTGCTCGCAGGATACCTGCACACCATTTTGAAACACTGTAACTATACTCAGAAGAACTGGCATAGTTACAGAAAGTCATAAAGAAGATTTAGAAAAAGCGACACCGAAGTGTTGCGGATGCAGCGACTCGCTAAAGTGAAGGTCAAACTTTAGTCACAGACATTGTCAGTTGTGCATCCTAATATCCTACTGTAGCGTGGAAAAAGCAGGTATGGAGAAATGCAGGTGTAGTTCAATTTACGTATCCGCGATTTTTCTCTCACCGCTCACGCAGTTTGATATTGCGCAGTTTGCAGTTTATGCAAGAAATAAAACTTGTATGTATTTATGCCTCTTCACGATTTCACTCCAAAGAATTAGGTAGCACCGTAGTCGTGTAGACCAATGCGAGCAGTTCTGTCGCAAATCTTACATAAATGAATATGAAATGCACGTTAGCTTGGAGCAATCGGTTGCAGAATGTAGGCATAGAGTTTCGTCTCGGCAGTCCTCTCGTTATAGGTGGCGCAATACACAGAGTTCAAGTGCGCAGTGGCGGTGATGGGCATAGGTGTTACCTTCTCCTGCGTATTTGAAGCGTAACTATAGCTTATCTGTGCAAATGTATACAATGTGCTTAAATATGATTCTTGCTTCTCAGAGTTCCGCAAACAATTAGCATACTCCTACAAATGAGCATACTCCTTTCTGGAAATGCTGACCATCTTGTTCTGCCTTTACGGCCAAGCATGGCCGCCGTCCGGCTCTACCCTTACTTAAGCCTAAGTTGAAATGTAAGCGTTATGCTTACGTTTATGTTACGGAAGAACAGGACGGCCGGCAAGCTTGCAGTAAGAAGGTTGAGGCTTACGTCAGCGTTTACGGATGATATATCTACCATAGGCGTCGCTGTAGACTATTTTAAATTCAAGCTTAAATGGTCTACGATGAACCTTAAGCAACAAGGACATTGCCAACGCGGTCTTCACTTAACAGCCTATGTCGTGACGCGACAAAGTCGAAATAACAGTGGGAGACTTGAATGGCTGATGGATTCAAGGCAGACCCCAAAATCAAAATCGTAGATTATTCATGCACGTTTACGTGCTGTGTAGGTGCAGCCTTTAGCCAGCGCTGAAAAGCAGGACTAAGAAGTTTGAGAAAAAAATTGGTTGATATAACGGAACGAAAACCTTACGTAGGGCTAATTATGGCGTACAAATCCAGTAGACTCCATTCAGTACTAGTGACGTTCGCAACAACGGTAGCACTGCGGAGCGAAAAAACAGTCATTCAGTTTCGTTGCTGACGTCAGTATATTATGCTTACGTCAGCCGTCTTGTTTACCCATGTTATGTAACAGCTTTCTTTGTTGACTTCCGCGGATTGCTCTATATCTGTTAAGCTCTGGGAAGTAAGGCCTGCAGTGACCTCTGAATACAAAATCCGCGGTAGAAAGACAGGAGCCTCACGCTTTGATGCTCACTGTAGCAAGTACGAGCTGATTAATTCTAATCAGGTCTGATCTCTGACATCCGATTATCACCAATGAACAACCTCCCATCGGTTAAGGACAGAGGCATTATGCTCCATCAGCCATGTTTCGAAGGCTTCATTTTGGAGGATGTTTCGTTGCCATACCGATATTTTAAGAAAAGGCTGCAATGCAGCATCTCCTTGGGGTTTTCTTTCCATAAGATACATTTTCATGATGTACGTTTCCACTGGTCCATGGCCAGGCGTTCCAGTGAATCTATCCTTTCTCAATTCCTGCGTTTCAAAGTTTCTAACTCTCGCAGTGTTCCTTACCATTGAGCTGTAGTAATGTGGATCGATAAACCAGTGTTTCCATGTGGCTTTTTATGATAAGGAAGCAACGAAGAAACAGGATACCATGAAAATGAAATCGCCACCGAACGGAAACCGTTCAAACGTGCTCAGCGAGACGCCATGTTCCTTGAGACGAGCGAGGTTATCCAGTGGTGATAGTCACTTGACAGAATGCTTAGCAGCAGATCAATGGAAATGTACCCATGGAAGAATATCACATGGAAGTCATCGTACAATTTTTGTAAATTAAATGTGACCCGGTTGTCAATTTTAAGATGCAAACCAGAAAACATAAAACACTGTAGCCGTTTTAATAACTACATAGTCTCAAACCAAAGAACAGCACCTTTCCTGAAAGTTCACATATAACTGCAAGTTGGGTCTTTATTATAGGTGACATAATCTTGAATAAATAAAAACTAAATGCAATTTCTTTCCTCGTGATGCATGTACGCTTCCAAGTTCATAACGCCGATGTCGAAAACAGGAGGCTGCTTGTTAGGAGGAACAATGTACCTCTTCGGTATGTCCATCTTCCAACGACGCTGACATGGTTTACCGTCATGGCAGTCATGATATATTTTAAGGACCGGATCGATGCTCGTAATTTCTGATGTTTGGCCATCAAGATAAAACTCTCCGTTGCTATCCGTGTACTTTTCGTCCATGGTATCATCAAACCCAAAATCTGGAATATCAAAAGCAAGGTATAAATACAAGCACTTCTGGCTAATTAACGAACACAACATATATAAACAGCCTTTATGAATTAATAGCTTAAAGCAAGCTGCCCTAGAAATAACGACTCCTAACTTATTTACAGGTATGCTGTTTATAATTTTTATGAAATGCTGGAACTTCGGCAATCGCGTCGGACACCATAGTCAACATCGAACGTAATGGTTATATTTACCGCTTATGAAGGGACAGGAGTCTTTCGGAACCTGAAATGCTCTGTTTCCAACTACAAGAACTCGTTGAAAACGGAGCGAATCAGGATCTGAAGCTCTGAGAATTTAAAAATTGTCGGTAAGTATAAAAATAAATGGTTCGTATGTTTTCCGTAACAAATGAACATACCAAATTTCACAATGCCGTTAGGTTTTTCATTTTCAATCTAGAAATGATGAACAAGTTGAATTAAAGAGGTCAGCTTCTACGAATAGGAGAACTATTATACCCTTTGAATACATAGCATTTGTAGAGTTTGTTTTACGGTGGGACCCGTTTGTAACTAATTACATTCTCCAGAGTTTTCGGGACCATCTATGACCGGTCCTCAACGGTAAAGACGAATCGAATTACTTTGTCTTCAGTGACAGCCGTATTAATAAAGCCACCCATTTGTTCATCACTCTCTTTCCAATAACAGAAACTAATAAGCTGTATTGAACACGTAGCTTTTCCTTATGGGACCGTACATTCTTATGAGGTTCAAAATTTTATTTACGGTAGAAGTCCCGTTTATAAAATGACGAACAATGACCGGAGCTTTTGGGTGCAGTACCTTCACCCGTCGTCAACCAATGGTTACATCGCTGACGACGGGAAAAGGTATAACACCCAAAAGCTTTGGTCACTGTTCTTCGTTTTACAAACGGGACTCTTACGGTACACAAAAATTGAACCTTATGAAAAACTAATAACCAATAAAGATGTTTCATAGAAAAATAGAAAAATTTGCGTGTACGCAACAAAAAACTATTTTTACCAATGTCGACCAGCTTGACCTTCACTCCCGACGCAGGGGATGACCCACAAAGCAGTCTTCCTTTGACGGCGACTCTTTGCATGGATCCAAAGAGACAGTGAACTTGCAAGGCCAAAAGGCTAGCAATAAGGAAAGCGCACACAGCCTTCATACTTGCAGCTACTGAACACTAAGTCCTAGCTAACGGTGTTTTCAAAGGAAGGCGAACAACAAATGTTAACAATTTTTAAATAATGACACTTGGGCGAAGGCAACTGCTTCGCACGAAAATAGCTACTATAACCATTGCTTCAGGGGCAAATAAATTAACGGAATAGTTAATGTGCATTTTAAAGAAAACATTTGCTCTCAATGCCTACGCAACAAGCAACGCACTAAGTTTCGCTTTTATTCAAAACTAACACATGATTAACTGCAAACGCTACGAAGATACTACAATTCACATCCCTTTGGCAAACAGGATACGAAATTTTCGGTTGAATAGGCAATACTGCTGTCATGTGCAAAACAACTCGCTTAGAAATTAGATTTTTTGACCTTGAAGGCTACGCAATGTTTAAGTACCATTTTGAAAGCTATTTCGAGAACACCCGCAACCTTTTTAATGGCTGTACACTGGGGCACTGTACATACGGAACTTTTATCAAGTACAGGGAGACTAATTATTTTTATCAACTTATTAACATAGGGTTCTTGAGAACAAACTAAGAAATTGATGTTTTCAATGTAGTATTAATAATTTTCACAATAAAGCAGCATGCAGTCAAACCATCTTTTTGGATTCACCGGGTAATTCTAGTCATTACGGGTTATGGGACAGCGTACGTGTGTTACGTGAACGGGTACGTTCTTGGCTAGGACGCCATCAACACGTGACAATTTCAGACATTCACATGCCCTGCTCGCTATTGCAATTGTCCTGAGCAAAAACGCGGCGCATATTTTCATCCAAGGTTAACGTTCTTAAAGCACAAGGTTTACTGAGAAAACTAGTTATTTTACTTACTCGTTGTATTTTTCAGAATCGGATATTGATCTATGGACTTCTGCTGCGGCTTTCAATGATTGAATACGGTACAAGCTAAAAATAAATAAGGACCTACAAATCACCGCAAAAATATATGTATTGTACACGGAAAAACAAGGACATGTAAACAGCAGTGATTCGCGCAGAGGGCGATAAACGCGAAGAGATTTTGCGGGGCCATGAAGCTGAGAAGGAGCGAACTAGAAATGATAAAATGCTGAGCGAATGATATCGCCGGAGCGTTCGATGAATTTATGACAAGGCAGGCGTCCGGAAAGTTAAAAGATAAGCGGAGCTGAGCGTAGAAACATTACTGAAGGTCTCCACTCATCTTTCAACGTCTGACAGGGAAAGCGATCCGATACAATGGTTCCCAAGGAATGGAGCACTCATTACGCCTCACTATTTCTGAGATTTCTGTAAAGCAAAGGGCCATATGGAAAGGCTATCGCGTCAGCTCCCTGTCGCACTAGATCACTTACTCATCTACTTATGTTAGTGACCATTCCAATTCGCGATTTCTGAGAATTTTCCAAAAGTTACAAGACACAAAGGCTTAGCACAAATGAGCATCGATAAGTGTTATCGAGCCCAAACATGAATTCGTCTGCCTAAAATTTTGAGATAAGATTTTACAAAAAAGACCACTTAGAAGAACTGTTCTTTCTCTTGTGTTCCAGTTGCCTGTCACGTCAATGCAACTCAATGTTGCGGGGATAGTTGACCTATAAGTTTCAAGTTTTTTGGAGCAAAATAAACATATTAACTTACCGTAAGAAAAATTAGAAGAAAAAATAAGAAACCTAAATGAACCTTAACAAGCAAGATATTCAAGGCTTTTGGAGTTATGTTGTAGTAAATGTGACGTCGCGACAAATGAAGTTGTACGTGTAACACATTGTTTATATGCAAAAACCTGCTGTGCAGAAGGTATTGCAACTGTGCTGTCGGCGTAATACCGATAGCTATCGCGAAAAACACTAACACCGTCGGGAAACCGTCAGCATGAGGAACTGACAGGAAAAAAGGACAGGAAGGTTTCCCCGGTGGAGACCTGCCAATTTTGGGACAGTTCATCCTTGAGGACGGGGTGGCAACCTCGAAGGTGGAAATGCGCGGGCGAAGGTAACTGCCGCCTTGCGGATCACCGCATTAAGGAATTTGAGTAAACTCACGTGTGATTACGGACGTGCACAATAGTGGCTACCAGGCTGATCAGAAAAAACAAACTTAAGACCCAACGTCTTCTTCGCAGGTCATCTTCGGTATATGGGACAGCATTTTCATTGATGAATGGATTCCTGTGAGAACCGCCACCATCATTCCAAGCGTAATAGTAGGAACTTTGACCTTGCATGGTTGCAGGCCGCCTGAAATAAATTATTGAATAGCAATAACACGTTTTTCCATTCCTTTTCTTTTTCCTATGGGTTTGGTTCGTGTATATGAAGTCTTCTTAATCAGTGCTTCTTTTCGTATGCCCATCTAAACTGCGCTTTTCAAATGTTAACACGTAATGACCACTTCAGTAGCCTGTATTGCCTGCACTAGTAGAGCTGCAACAGCGTGCTGTCGCATCAGCTTCTGTAGTATGACATTTCAAAAAAAAGTAGTTCAATCGCGCTGGTGCACCCGGTTTCGTAGCTCAAAAACAAATAACATTTGTCTCGGCTTAAGCTTCGGTGAAGGTAAAACAGAATGTTTGAGAAAAAGGAACGAAAGCAATCATGTCCAACCTTCTTCTAAGCCCAAATATAGCACTTACGCGTTGGCTTAAGCTCAGGTATGAGAAAAACAGAATGACTTTGAAAAATGCTTGCAAGAAATTGTTCCGTGTCTACCTAGGCCTAAGCCAAAATATAACGCTTCGCTTTCGTTTAAGCCTAACTATGTGCATAGCAAGATGCCTGACAGTGAGCGGCCTTTGACTGAGCGTAAACTTACGCGCGCATTTCATCCCTACCAGATCAAGTACACCAATGAGATAGAACGATTTTTCTGTAGAAACGCCGTGCCGCAGGACCGTTTTAAGGTTGTTCCTAACTGGTCCTCAAAATCGGGACGCGTTAGCTACCAGTGTCTTTATTGTTTTCTCATCTTTTGGTGGTTCTTTCGCCGCGGGATTAGCCCTGTACTTACCTATGAAGGTTTTAACCATTCCAATTAGTTACTTGAATGCACGACATAGCGACCTATAATTATTTTGGTCGAAGTGTCATGGGTGCCCATACTTTTACGGTGAATTCCTTGATGATTATTTCTGTCAAAAACGGCGTCCAAAAATTCCCTAGGAGGAAAGTTTGGTTGCTTGCACGAAATTCTTGGTAACACTTGAGCGTGGCAGATAAGAGCACGTTCTACAACTACAACAGATTTACTCTTTCCCAAAGATGAATGCAATAAACCATGGTCAGCAATATACTTCAGAAGAATTCGACTGTCTTTGCAAGAAGCAGCAAATATAGCATTATTCATATTAACTCAGCGTCTTACCGCCCGGCGTCTAACGGGTTAGCGGAACGCCTTGCGCGTACTTTTAAGAAGCAGTCTAGAAAGAATTCAACGAGGGTCTCTGTCTTAGTGTCGCGGCGAAGAGAATGTCGCTCTCCTTTCGAACAGCATCATCTTCAAAAGACAATAAATTGCTCGCCAAGTCACCACACGAAAAGCTGCCCATCTGAGGCTGGATTTACTCAGACCTTCAACAATAACGGGTATAGACGAAGGCGATTTTCCCGAAAGGTTAGGGTCAAAACCCCAAAGGCAAAAAAAGAATAGGTCAAAAATGCACTGTAAAGTTTGGCCGTAAGACAGTTATGCACTTGCATCTTCTGGATGAAAAATGTATTTGAGTAGAGGCGTTATTACACTGACCTTATTTTTTAGGCAGGCACTTCGAACAAGTACAGCATGATAATGTCTCTACTCAAAACACATTCCTTACCTGGAAGATGCCATAAGACCACACTTTACAGTGCATTCTCGACCTCATCGAGATTTCAGCTTTGGGAATATTGACCACCACCGATCCCGGAAAACCATGGAGCCAAAGGGACAAGGCAGTGCCACACTAGTAAGGAAGTAAACGTCTGAAACTTCCGCGAGGCGTGGTTACTGAGGCATTAGGAACAATCAGAACAATCATTACGACGAAATCTAAGCAATAGGCGCTACTAACCGTATTTCCATATCGCTCCGAGAATACGTGATATTGGACCGATGCAGTGCCGTTCTATCGTACTTCTGCCGACTTTCCGAATGAGATAAAACGTTGTAAGCTTCCACGATTCGAACGTATTTCAAGTGAAACGGAGAATCTTTCTTGACCATATCAGGATGGTACTAAAACAAATCCCATTTTCAGTGCTTTCAGATTAATGTCCAACCCATGACTACACGTGCTTCAAGGCGAAACAGTAACAAGAGCAGCTCTTAATTAAATAGCAAAAGTCTAGTTTGCAAACAGATTGTTGAAAATGTCTTATTATTTTACAACTACAGAGTTCATCTAACCTTAATCGCCATGAATTTTGCTAAGGGTGAAGAAAACTTTCAAAAGACTAGCGCTAAAGATATGACACTTCTTAAGTGGACAATAGAGTTTCATGCTGTACAATCTTTTACTCTGCACGATCAAAGAACAATTTATTTTGCAGCTTTTCGGGCTGCTTTGTTTTGCCTTCAACAATGAGAACTATGCTTTCACGAATAGAACAACGGAATCAGCTTCAGCACAATTGCTATGTCATTACTTCAATAAATACAAACACATTTGCGACCGACCAATAATTTCAAAGACCGGAGCTGATTAAACTGGCTTCTGTGAAGCCCACTACCAGCAGTGTAGAAAAAAACAGAATCGAAAACTACGCACTTACCTGTTTGGAAAGTCGATAGAAAGCGGCCTTGATTTCCTCTCTTGAAGCATCCTGCTTCACACCCAAGATTTCATAAAATGATGTCGCTCTGAAATGATACAAAGAGTTTGTTTCGCGTCGCTTCAAAATTTGAATTCCACATTTTGCATGTTCAATATCACTACAAAAACAACTTTATCAAACTCATCCATGCGTTGGTAGGGCGTTTGCTTTGGTTCATTTCAAAAACAAGAACCGACAAGAAGAAACCGTACGAAAGTTCGAACATATAAAGCATATATTATGAAGTGTGGAGTTTAAAAGAATTTATTGCGTCATTTTTGGTATTTATTAGCTGCTTTGGAACCCATACCATGCAGGATCCAGTTAAAAATTCAGCATGATAACTTCATAATAATCGACTCTAATTTTCCTTGATTTTTTTGATTCCACTCTGGTTCCATTTTTTACATTTGTCGCTTTCTTTGTTCAATTATCATTCTATTTTTTGTTCCATTTTTTACCATAGTAGCTTCAAGTCTTTTTGCCTTTTCTTCTTTCTGCTCCATTGACGTCTTACTTTTTGGTCAGAAGCAGCAGGCTACAGCCTACCCTGACGAAATGATAGGACTGATAGTAAGGGTAGAGCGCCTACAGTATGCAAGGTCGGGGAACAGGGCCCAGAGTGCTTTGGGCATGTACTCCCACGGAACAACTGCCAACCGGTGAAATACGTACTTCGTATCCAAATAGAGGGCAAAAACCTTGGAGGAAAACCAAAATAAAGATGGATGAACGAAAGGCAGACTGGGAAAAGGAAATCGACTGAAACAGGAAATAACGCACATCGACTCAGTTATTGACAACAAGCAATTGCAACTGAACCAAATTCCAACGACAACAATGGTAAGAGACAGAATAACTGCGGTAACAAATGTGGTGCATGCTTTGCATAAAATACGCAAGAACGGTATTTGCTCTTATTAAGGAAAACGAACAAGGCTCCGGCACATAACGTTTGTAGTTGGTTTGCATTGGGAAACTGATAATGAATACAAAATTAGAAATTAGCGTTTGGAAAGCGGACATGATTTTAAATTAACGTAAAACCTACTACGATAGACAGCAGGCCATTATTATCCAAAAGAAGTTTGGTTTGCGCTTTATAACATCTACTTTTGCTTCGGATGTCTTTGGACAGTTTAATAAATTTGCAATTGAAGAAAACAGCAAAAATGCGACAAACAAGGTGACGTACTAGCAGAAGCTCGCTGGTGCAATGCCAAGCTTAACAAGTAAAAACTGTAAAGCGCAAGATGAAAACCAATTTTTGGATGGCAGAAAAGAGCAAAGCGCCAAACGCAACCATTACTAAATTTCGAACTCCTTATAGTGAAAGTTGAACGTACATACCCTACTTGGGATGAATGGACTCCGCGTGAGAAAAGGAGTTTAACCATTTTATTATGGTTCATAACAAACTAAGATAAGAAGCTGAAAGTAACGTCGCCAATATGTTTCCAGTATCGCTAATCAGACACAGAAAGGGTAAAAGATCAGCAGGTACAAATGCTTCACCTCTGAGCCAGCAACCCAACGTATGTCATTTCGCTGATTGTGTCGGTTGGACGATGCCATTTCAAGGAGCTCCTTCCACACTGACAGGTCACCCCATCCACAAGCTTCAATGCCGTTGACTCGTCGCCATTGGTTCAATGCCAGTTTGCCACGCGGCAGTGTTCACCACCATTAGGTTTGGGGCTGTTCATTAAGACCTTGCAAGTTCATCGCCGTTCGTTCACACTCTTTAGTTATGTACCGCCGGTACTGTGGGTACGATTACCGGTGCGACATTTTGCATTTGGCCTTGTCGGCGTTCGCGAAACCCTGTTCGCTTATAGTCGTAGGTTTATCTTCACTGGCTTATTCCCTCTAGTTAAGCTCGCCTAATGCGTCCAGTTTATCCCGTTTTGTTTACCGTAGCTGCTCTACCTGAGTAGTTGTTGATTCATTCCGTAAGACTATGAACCAACAACTACTAGGTAGACTCTCATCGCCCATCGGTAGACCGGTAGGCGAAAGCATTACGCAAGAGAAAAGACCAATGACAATGAATTCGCAAGAAGCCAATGAACAGACTTGAACGAACGCCGTCAAATTAATGGCTGCGAAGCTCCACAAAGTAGAAACTGATGCTGTTGATCAAATGGCGTTGAGCCGTGGCAGTGAAACATACTGATGACGTGATCTGTTTATGTGGAAACAACTGCCGGCAAAAGTACTTTCCACTTGCATGCAGCGGAGAGTGAAACGTCATGTACCCTTCAGGAGCAAAATTTTCGCCAAACTTCAACCGTGCGTAATTAATAATTAACAAATAAAAATCCCACCAGCCTCGAAAGCAGACTGTAATTTACAGAAGTAAACAGCAGTATGCAGGTACATTTTTGGGAAAATGCCGAGAATCTAGTTTTGCGCCACAAAAAGGCCTTAACTTTGCTGTCTTAACTTTCATCCTTCCTTTCCTAGCGAGTTTCAGATAAATGCTTCCCTTTTTTGCGTTTAAGGTATCAGTCCGGGACAATCTTTCATGCCCAAAAAGTTTTTTGACGTAGTTCGAAGCCGAGAATTTTTTTAAAACATTAAACGCTGTCCCGAGATTAGGTCCCTTCCTCGCATGTTCTTTTATTAAAATTTGCATTTACATCAGCGTTTTCATGCTTCTTCATAGAAACAGTCGACGTTTAAGGCCAAATTAGGGAATCTAATTTTCAAGATCAACCTTGTCGTGCCAGGCCAGTGATCACAAAACATTATATGCTCAAAGGAAAGCAGGGTTGGAAAGTGTTACCGTACGCGTTACTGCAGGGACACTGCTCTTTCTGGTTATCGCTTTTTCCGTCCGCGTAGCATTGCTTACCTAAATAGCGCGTCTCCAAAATAGATGTCCAAAAACAAGCGACTGGCTTGCTTGAGTCAAAGTCAGCTCATTTTTAATATGCGGCTTCTCCTTGCGTCTGAATTGGGCAGGTTCTAAAACGCAGAGGAAAACATGTTGAATCAGCAATGCTTATAAAATCTAACTTTGAGTATTCTACATTTTTCATGTTCTTTTATAGAAACAAAGCTAAAAGCCACGTCTTTCTGGATCAAATTTGACCTATCGTCAGCGTCAAGCAAGGGGCAATGAAGATTGATCGTGAGGACGAAATAAGTTTCAGAAAAAGACGTTCACAAATTAGCAGAGTATAAAAGACAGAGCACTTAGAATGGGACCATGTCGTGAAGGGACTAAGAAAAGAAGAATTTACTTGAAGATGTACAGCAACAGCAGGCAGCGATTCGATGAAACCCAATAATGGATTATTAATGTCATCCCCTTTATAGAATTCGGGGCTTTAACGACCTAGCGCAATGGTCGAAGAAATGATATATCAGGAACTTTCTGAAAACAGTCAGTGTTGAATCTATAACGCCATTTGCTGAATGGCCTATTTCGCAACTTCATGAGGCAATCAGCATCTGTACTTTAGACACTACCGTGCTAAATATTGATTATCATTGTATGACCAATAGAAAGACGACAGCGGATTGTCATAGGATATTCCTCTCAACGGCCTAGTAAGCACACATACGTACATCCAGTTAACTGAGGGTGCTTCGGTTGAAGTGATGGTATAAGATCCTTGTTTTCAGCCTCATTCTGTATCACTAGTTTACCGGGCCATCTTTGGCCTTGCCCGTTACCATCGCTTTGCCAATCCTTTTCTAGTATCTAATCTTCAAAAGTCACCGCGAATGTTACACTGCTCCATTCTGACAAAGACACAGAGTAGACAAGAAACTCTTGTTCAGCCCTTCTCTAGTATTCGATCATGTCAGAACATGACACAGACAAGGGTCATGATAGTTACAAGAATAGGGAACTGGCAGCGGCGGCGATAATTCACCGTAGCATTTCGCCAGTGCCAACCACGTCAGCCTCGCCCGATGGCATTAGTTCGCCAACACTTGCCACAGCTCTCAACCTAACTGCTCATCAAAAACAACTACTCGTTCAAAGCTGGCCTGAAGTCCACACATACAACCGAATTCACGGTGGTGATGCCATTTTTGCCAGATTCTGTGAGAAGAATTCTATCGGCAGAGTGAGTATAGCTGCTTTAGCAAACACTGGATACTCAAGCAACGAAATATGATCGATATTTCAGGAAACCTTCCAGAAAATTGCCGTCGTACAGTCGTTTGCCATCAACAAAGCCTCTGAAAGTGTTCTGAGAAAGCACGAACAATATCTACTGCAGCTTCTAAGCAAAGCCGTAGAAAACCTCAACAATGATTGTGAGCCGTTGCTTAAGGAATGCCTTGCTTACGGGGCACAGCATACAACGCTTCAGGTGCTGCTTGATGAGACTGTTTGGGACCAGCTCGCAGAAGCAGTTATCGAGCGTATCCATATGGTTAGCTTTGTACGTCGGCACAAAAAATTGTCCAAAGCATGGATTATGCTAGTTACACTACTTGTGGAGAAGATACGAGAAGGATACGGACGATGCACCAAACAGGTTCAACGTTAACACAATCTCCAATTTGAAACGTCGAATTCGCAGCACTTTCCCTATCCCAACTTATACCTGCAAAGGTTAGTCCCCAAAGTGCTTCGCCTTATTTCATTATTTCGGCTGCAGGCGTAAAACAAAGCAGGCGAACAGCGACCGTCTGAAACTATAAGAAACAAGCAGGTTTATGCCATCTCTGTTTCAGTTTTTCCTCTAAGTTCCAATCGCCGCTTATTATAGCAATGGAAAACCTACAGCATAAAAACATGTTCATTTAGCTAGCGCGACAAACTCATTGCAAATTTGGCTGAAGGAAAATCGACAGCGAATTTAATTCAGGCCTAATACCCGCACGAGTGCCACATACCGAGATTTCTCCAAATTCACAACGTTCTACCGCCAAACGGATGAAATCATTTCTTTAGTAAAAGTTAGCTTCGACGGCTGCTCTGATTCTAACGAACATGTTCAGGTACTGGTGCAAGTTATGCCTGAAATAAAGCAACTGTTGTCAAAGTTAACAGATGTTTACCTAAGACATAAGAATGCCTTGGCTCAAATTAACTTCCACTCTCTACGTATTACTAATTTCTTAAGTATGAACCCGCCACACTGTGGGTAACATTGAGTCACTTAAAGAAGAAAGAAAAATTTGCGTAGGCCAACGGAATGGAAAAATGCTCCGTTTCAATCCTATTGGATTTTAAAATGTTTCCACTTAATATTGCACCGCGCACTTGCAGCGACCTAGATAAGAGCAGTAAAAACTGTTTAAGTGTGCGAATGCAACAAAACGTTTCGTGATTCATTCATGGAAAAACTGCTTATTAAGCACATGAAGTGAACGATTTTTCCCGATCAGCTAGTTCTTGTAAATAAGCTATAAAAATTCGAGAAGCCATTACAAAAGACTACGTTTTCAAAGATCGGCATTCAAAACAGTTATTATACGCGAAATGTGCGAATACAACGGAAAGAAAAAACGCTCTTGTACAATTTGCGACCCTGGAAGTAAGAAAACCTAAAGCAATTTATATTCAAGTAAAACCATTATGACTTGGGAACTGTAGAATGGCAATGCGCACTATCTTTGATTAGTAACAGCGCGTAACTTCAGCCGCACAGTGGATTAAAACAGAGAACAGCGTGTTGCAGGACTGCTTCTGAAACATTCAACGAAATCGCTGCTACGAGAAGCGCAGTTCGTCAGTTTTCCATCGCGCGCCGAAAAATGGTCGACATTAACGACAAGCAATTGTCTATTATTAACACAAGAACAATTAACTACAGGCTAACAAGCATATCAGCGGTTCTCTGATTTCGAAGGCTTACCGCGCATTGTAGCAACCATCAACATATACTGTCGTTACCTGCCTTTGTGTACGTATGGGAAGGTTTAATTCATCAACACGTTGTGAATTGAAATAAACAGCGATAATCGATCCCAATTAATAGAAGGCACTAAATTCAAATAAGGTAGAGCAATCATAAACTTCAGTCTGAACTAAACGACGTGCGTAATATCTTTTCAAAAGACGGCTATCCTCTTTCCCTCATAGATCAGCCTATTCACAGTAGACTTCGTAGGAACAATTCTCCACAAGTTTCCCGCTTGAACTTAGGGTGCCTTGCTCTTCCCTACGTTACGGGATGAGGTGAGAAAAGTTTATGTCAGGCAGATCTGTAGGTCTTCGAGTGTCCCGCAGAAGTTTTCTCCTACTTACTAATGTGAGCTTCATCATTCCCAACTTAGCAAAATAAACTGCTTACTGCGAATAACGTGATAAATGCAAAGACTTTTCTTCGAAAAGCACAAGAAACAATGAGATCTACTTACACAGTTAAGAGCATAACAGAAAGTAACTCATTTGTAGCCCACAAATGATTTACGTAAGCTCTAGTATAATTTGAGCAAGTATAGCAGTCGCATCCTTCTACGACGGGTAAGAAATGTCGTGCGTGCCTAGAAAACAGTGAATCTGAAAAGTTTGAAACCAAAGATGACAAGCCGCTACACGTGATTTCAAAATGTACATATCCCATGTATTAAACGAAGAAATGAAAATAACGTTCAACTGAACGAAAAACCACCTACTTAACGCTGACGATAACCAGCCAGGTACCGTAAAATCAGGCATTTCTAACAGTAACCATCAGCTTACCCCTAGAATAAATTAACAAAAGCGTTACTATCCGTTGTAGTTGTTATCATGAACAATTTAACAGGAAAGTACTAGTGCTGTTACGGTACCTGGCGCATCCCTGCAGGTACAGACCGCACGTTCATGCTGAACATGGAAAGGCATAGTTCAGGAAATTTCGTCATAAACTGTTTTGATGATAACCACAATCGGTAGCATTACTATCAAAAGCAAAGGAAATGCATAAATGATTGATGCCCTACCTGGCATTGCATACTTCGATTACTTCAAACGAATCATTCAACGGGAATTCGGTGTTTAGAAAAATTGCATTTCCTTTTCCTGCTTCCAAAGTGGCAAAAGATGAATCAAATAAATCAATTCCCGCTTTCGCCAACTGAACAATCTGAGACGGGTTGAACGCGCCCGGAATATACCGGAGACGATCAGTCGGCAGGAGTTCCTTTATTGCTATTGTGATGCGAGAAACTATCGATCACTCAGAAACTTACCAGACAACTTTGAACCAATGAGACGACATGATTTAGCGGAAGGTTACTAACATCACCGAACGAATGAAATCCCTCAAATACATAACCTAAAATATACCGTTTAGACTTAGGAGGCGTGCGGGTATATTGGCCGACGCCGCGCAGCAAGTTTCGCCTGCTCAACAGGATACATCAGCGTACCAAATACAAAACGGAAAACAATTACTGGCGACGCAACCTAACATTGCTAAGCATTTCCTACGTTAGTCAAGAAACCTAAAATGAAGTAGCTTTACATCGCAGCGGAACAATTATTGAACGGCGCGACCAGTACTTCTTCATAATTCACCTATAGATCACATGACGTCAAACGCCAGCAAGATGAACCTGCATTTTTTAGTGACGTCAGGAAAAGTACAACATTTTGGCGATTAGGGAACCAGATCCCATCAAAGTTCTTTACAAAGCAGAAAAAAAGCCACGTCGTTCCCCTGCCGAACAAAAGAAACAAAAAATGTCTAGAATCTGCTTCCAGTTTTTTTAAAGGCTTGTCATTGTCATTGACCAGATACGTAAACAACATAGTGCTAGCTATGAACAGGAGAAAGCTCATGCTTTTATCACGCCAGACTTTGAAATGATAAATGTCCATACTATTAAGTTGGTGGCCACTTGTTATCTAACGGGAATTCACCCATATAAAATTTTTCTTTCATTACTACGGAAATCCCGTCGTCTAACACCACAAAAGTTCTGCGAAGCTTTTCGCCCCACCTTCAGGCCGTCTTCAGGGCATAAAAGTTAAAAATGACTATGCTATTTATCAAATGATAACTTGCATTACAATTCCTTGAAGTGCAAACATAAAGAGAATCCTGGAAAAGTTGACGGGGTCTTGCGAAAGCAGCAAGGTGAGAAAGTCTCTAAAGAACAAACGCGGCGACGTTTCCAGCGCGGGAAACAGCGTTCGATCAAAATACGCAAAAAAAATAGAAAAAATATCGTATGTTCTAAATGCATGCAACCGCCATAAACTTCAAGCCTCAGTTAAGTCAAGATAAGCGCAAAACGTGAGGACGATGCTGCATAAAAAAATCATATGCTTATTACGTCACCGGAACAGCCAAAGCAAAGGAATCATCTATTCATTTCGTTCTGCGAATTTCTAACCAAATAAAGTATTGTTTTATAACAGCCTGACTCGTTTTACAGTCTTAAGGCGTTGCATAATTCAAAGTTTAGCAAAAATAAGAATATAAAAAAATATCGTTTCGAAAGAGTGTTTAAAGACTTTGCCATCAACCGACCGCGAAACGCTTTTGTTCGGCGGCTACACGCGTATCGCTGCTCGAACCTGAGCATAAGCAAGTTTTTAGCACGGCTAGAATAACCAGCATACTCATTGTTCTGTTAGCAACCTAACCAGCGCAAAATAATCACAACAATAGCATGAATGCGTATGGCGTAGTAACGGGTTTATAAATCTTCGTGGGAGAGTTAATCCACGGCAGGGCCCATTTTTTAAAAAACCTGTTTTACGCTTCAGAGCTTTCGTGTCTATCCTTGGCCCGTTCTCAGCTGTAAAGCCGAACCATCACTTTCTACTGCTGAGGACAGGTCAAGGGTGGATAGGAAAGCTTTGGGGTATAAAACTAATTTTTTTTTAAAAAAGAGGTCAATAAACGGCTCAGCGTACCTTGTAAACCAGTTAGCCCATTTAACTTTTCGCAACAGTGAATCCTTTGATTCAAATCATAGCCTCCAACTACTGTACCGAATATACCGCAGACATTCTAAAGAAAAGCAAACTACTGTCTACATTTGGCAGATTTTACTTTGAAGTCACTGGCAATACCTGATTGCATATCTTTAAGCATTCTGCAGCGAATGCTAAACTTCTCCTAACAGACTTTTCCAAGCGCCTGTTGCTTGAACCAGCAGGGTTATCAGAGTCGCAGAGAGCTTGAGCACATCCAGTAAACTTGTTCAGAAAAAACTTGTACGAATCCATACTAACCTAGAAAGTTCCACTGCTCACGCGAAAGCTGATTACAATAGCCGCGCGTTGAGCAATTTAACTTAAAACTTCAACTGCAAATATATGACCAACCTTCATTCGACCGCTTCGAGTAAACACTGACGAGCTGGAATCGTCATTACAGCCGGAATGCATGGATACAGCAGGGTCGTTAAAAGATAGAAAAACCAAAGTATCATCCTGAAGAACAATTGTTTTTATTCATAATAACATTAAGATCGCTTCACCGGCAAGCCAAGAAATTGCCTTATGCTCATTCCGCTTTCTTTCACGGCCGAAAGAGCTCCAATCCTGAAAATAAATTCCAAAAGTAAAGGTATACAAACCGCGAACCGTACAGTCCACCAACAGCATTGAGCCAAACAGTTTGCTGTTTTGCGAGTTTCAGTAATTCAGTTAGTCGAAGCACTTCGTGGCTTAAATGAGGAACATGGCCCGCAATGGTATGGAGCAATAGCATTGGGGTTTGCAGGTGAACTTCGCGTCCTGCCCATTCGGTAATATAACCGCAACGACCCACTCCTTCCATCGTACCGCGAAGGGTAAATTTCATCTATAAGCCAACACGAAGGACTCTGGGACTTTGGTCAGGTTTGATATTTTCTTTGTTCCATAAGTAGCGGCGAAGGAGCCCCACAACGAAAACACATAATTAGGGCAGCAAATGATTTACTTCATAAAAAAGAAAAGAACCGTGGTCGCAAGGCAAAGTTAATTCAAATTATGCCGCAGCATACAAAATTGTATTAATAGTTAAAGCTTGTCAGTATCTGGACTCCTCAAATAGTCATTGCGCGCATTCAAGCGAATGCGCAGAAAGTTCTGCCACACGGCTTCAGGCACCAGAGAGGCCCAAGCTGGAATAAGCTCCTCTGGGATATGAACACCAGCCATACACTGACGAATCAGGAAGGAATTATCTTGAAACACAGCATTATAGAGAGAAAATGAAGAAGTATCCGAGCATGAATAAAACAAACCTCCAAGGTACTCAATACTTCGGCCGTGATTAGACCCAGTGGGAGCATCGCTACCATCGGTAGATGTCTGAAGTTGAGAACAATTTTTCTACGTATAGTTGCTACCATGTCCGCATGGAGACTAACCGCTTCTGAATCTAGACGACTAATCGAAACTGGTCCAAAATCCAGCGCACCGTCACCGTCGCCTGCGCTCAGAGGGGGACTAAGAGCAGGAACAGAGTCTGGCAACGCAGGATTGTAGTCAACCAGATTTATTATAACTGGCTGACTTAGCAAATTCCCAAGATCAGGGAACGGTGTTTCTTCCACGTCGACTTCTCCAATGAATTCATAATCTGATTCCATGTCAGACTCTTCGCCGACTTCGGAAACTACCAGTACAAATTAAGACGATCTTCCAATCGAAAATAGAAAACTTACCATCCGTGGAAGGTGATAAAGACTCAGGTAGCTGCCTCTGAACAGTCATTTCAGGTCTGAAACGTTCTAAAACGCAATTATATTTCCAAACGGAACATGTAAAGTATAGATACCGCGTTAACGGTAACCGCGTAAAGCCAAACAGCGTTCATTTTATGTGACAGAATACAGAAGAGGCTATTTAAACAAGTCTTCAAGAAAGTAGAAGAAAACTGACTACACAGTTTTTCGATTTCATGCAATGGGGTATGCAACTGCCGCGGTCGATCAGGAAAAAGCGGACTAGTTAACTTTCAAACGATACAACTATCAAATGACGCAGACTGTTTTTTTATCTGAAATAATGGTCTGAAGTAGCAGTGTCACAAAATTTTAAGAGACGTAGGGGTAAGGCGATGCTCTAAAAATTTTGACACACACAAAGAAGCAAACGCGTGTTCATTTATTTTCTACATTTTCTTCTCTGCCTCGTATTTCTTCCATTACCAAGACTGTTGGTACTTTCGCCAGCAGTTAAATTAGACGATACGTAGACAGAGGCATGTTTCGCTCCCTCCGTAATTGCGTATTGGGATGCTGGCAGTAAAAACTGAAAACACAACTGTCAAGTATAAGCAAGCAAATCGTCCAATATCAAAAAGCGGCACCTGCATCCATACCATTTCCGCAAAACTGTCGATCGTTTGACCAAATTCCCTCATATCACCAGTATACCTTGAAAAGTAATCGCTTGAAAATGGCTGCAAACGATCACTGTCATCAGCTAACCTTACGTACGTCCAAAGGGCGAGAGTGATCAAGAACAAACCAAGCAAACTGCTGCACAAGCTGGCTAGCAAATCAAGGCGCAGTAGAACAAACATTTCTTGGAAAAAATAATTCAAAACAATCATCAAAAAAAAGACGGCGGGAGTACGAAAAGACCGAAACATGTTCTTGCCATTGTTCAGTTTTACGTAGTTCTCAAAGCAGGCGTTCAACTCAGCCTCCAGCGTGTTCAAGAAGCTTAGGCTGTACTCTTCGCCTCCCATTTTTCTAACATTTTTGAACATCCTAATCGATTTGCTTCTTTTCTCCATATGCTGACCTTCCAACTCTTCCGGGGCGAGATACGGTGTGTCGCCACCGCACACTTCTTCCATTTCGTTACAGTACAAAGCTCTGGCATTAGCGACAGCCGCAAGATTGTTTGCCTCCGCAGTTGCCTGAATCAGGAAGTTACGTCAGTGAGAGAACTACCATGTACCAACCGCTTAAAATACGTTTTGAAAAAAAATGCCGAGCCATACAGGCGTGCACTGCTTAACGAAATCTCAAGGCCATAGAAAAGCTGAGCACATATCCTTATTCGCTCTACGAAGGAACTGCGCCAGAGTTAGCCGCTGTAACGAAGAAAAGGAAAAGGATAAAGTGGTCTTTAACGTCTGTACTGACGAGAAGGCGAATTCGAGAGTGTCTTCGCAAACGATGCAGTGAAATAAGGACATAACGCTGGTAATCGCCAACATTGGAAAAGCTAACAACAGGTTAGGTGCGCCAATGAGAAGCAATATCAGAAGAAAAACGCTTCCGGAAGCAGCAGACAGATCTGAAGGATTCGAACCATTAAGTTTAAATGCAGCGATAGCGGCACTGGCAAGGGAAGCAAAATTCACGGAAGTTGCTAAGGCGGACGTGAAACGTTTTTCGCATCCCGTGACGAAAAAGAAGCGGTAACAGAAGAACTTTTAAAACTGCAAGAAGAGTACATTTTGAAGCTGAGTAAAAGGTTCAACAGTTAGACAGTGGAGCCTTGACAAAAATAGAAATTAAGCATTTGCCAGAGTTGGCTGCTGAAATAATAATACTGCGAACATTGAGGAACAGCGTAACCATAATCTCGAAAATGCCCGGAAGTTTACAAGTTGAACAAAAAAAAGCCATAACAGATTGAATAGTTTATGTTCATGAGAACTACACCCCATTGGATGACTACAGAAAATGCTGCAGCGCATGAAACGATTTCCCGAATTATCGTATATCACGGCGTACAAGAACTCCCCCTACCTAAGTAAAGGGTGCTAATGATTGGCCCAATGACGGCGACGCTGATTGCTCAAGTCTAGGTCAATTTTAAGTGGTCAGTTTTCTGGGATTGCTAATCATGGGACAGACTAGATTAGAGCAACTTTTAAGGTTTAAAATACTTTGACTTTACATTACGAAATAAATTAGCGTACCAGCAGCATCGATTTCGGCTCCGGTAGATCTTCTCCTGCGAATACTTTCATGTAGGAACGAAAATATTCTAGCAGTTCACGGCAGCAAATCTCTCTTCCGTTAATCTTCTTAATAACAAGGTTATTTGGAGCGAGAATTTGAGGCACGAAGTTCATCAGTTGCCGCTTGAACTCGACTTCGATGTCTAGGAGAAATTCAGGTTTGAGCAGTGTAGGAATATTGAAAAAAATGCTTCACTCACCTGACAGTTGTCCGTGAAAATTTGGGGACGTAGCTACCTTCAGACCAGGATGTGGCATAAGGAAACACGAAATATCGGTAAAACAGGTGCTAATGTGTTGTCGTAGCTGCTGCAATTCTGGATGCTGAGCTTTGGATATCTATTATAAAAGTGCAAGCACTCTTGCATGGATGCTTAGACAAGAAAAAGAAAACCTCAAGCCGGCGTTTGAGAATACGACAACCGCCTTTGAAACCATATTCTGCTTCGTAAGGAAAGCTCCAGTCGCGTACGAGAAATACTAAGCTCTTCAATCAAAGGAGCAGTTAAGTTTTTGACCAACGAATTAAGGAAACTCACCTGGAAAGGCTTCACGTTATCTTCCAGAGCCAATCTCCCGTATTCTGTGAAGAGTTGCAAATGTTGCAGATCGTCTTCTTGAATGTTTTGAGACAAATTGTAAATCTTAGGGAGAATATATATATATACGCATATCGGCGCAAAAAAAACTAAGAACCGCAGACCTGTACAGAGCTTATCATTGTTGCCAAGGCAAATATTGTGGCACAGTCTTTCACTGTTGAGTGGCTGTCAAATGCTCCCTGAGTGTCCATCAACAGCACAGCGACCTTTAAGAACAATTATAAACGAACGAAAAGTGATTAACCTTTACACCTCTTCGCCGTTCGATTTTCGCAAGACAAAGGGTTGGCTCCAAAGGAGCACGCCCGATGTATCTCGTTCCGCTCCACCCCGCCAGCTAAAACCTTCAAGGGAAGATGCATCGTCGTTTAACCATTCAACACCCTGGAACAGAAAGTACTTACACAAAAGGAAGCAAAAGACAAGCAATACTTCGTTACGTAGGTACTTCAGGAAGAAGTTAAGCATAAACGATTTGCCACGGCGAAATGCACCAGCTACAGAGACGATAGAAACACTTTTATCTGCCACGCTAGGATGAAGCAAAACTTCAGACAAGGCATGTTCATTCAACGTAAAACTGTGCAGTTCAGGATCTGCCGTAACCACTTGCACTGGGTGACCATTCCTGATTGAATCGGCGCCACCAAAAACAATGTAATCATCATTGCTCGGCTCCGAATCAAGGCCATTGCTTGTTACCATCGCTTCCCTTGCTCGACCACAATATGAACCACTGAAGCTTGTGCTGTAGTTTCAAAGCTTAACAGTAGGTTCACAAGCTAAACAAAACTGAGCTAACAAAGCCAAAACATAACAGCAAGCTACAGAAGCGACCGCGCTAAAACCTGCACCGCTAACTTGATCAAATCAACACCTATGCAAACCTCAACTCCACAACAGTTTACAGTTTGTACTGTACTACTTTTAAAGTAAGCTCAAGTACTGTAGAACTCAGTTCTAACTATGCTACTTATCTTAGAAGACTAAGTAACTACTGTATGCATTTCCGCTGCGGTGTAAAGCTTCTTTAATTTGAGCACCTTGACTCACAGACGAATTGTTCGGCAGCGTTTTTTTGTGAGTTGGCAATAGTTTTCCATTTCAATTTAGGGTTAGACTGCGTAGATGCGTCCTGCTGAGCGGAAAAATCTTGCCGCGTCATGTTAGTCAGTATGTCTGTACGCGCTTAATCCTTGAACCTGAAACAAGGAGACCCTGCCGAAGGATGTTCCTGAGAACACGTGCGTAGTGGCTGAGCGTAACGCATTTGTCAAACCCGAAAAGCATGCATAGTACAACGTGCAGCAATACGCTTGTCAAATATGCTATCATCAGGGAAAAAGCATCGAGAAGTCCGTACATTTGTTTACCCCTAGCAATGCGGCAATTCTAGCAATAACTGCCGTGAATACGCAGTACGACAAAAAGTTTTAGGTGATTGTGCACGCTATTTTACCGTTGACGTGTCCCTGCTCTTTTGGTTTTTACTGGCAAGTTTTGCAACCTCGCTTTCCTATTCTTTCTGGCTATGTATGGAATGTTTCCTTGTAATCCCTGTTAGCATGAGGTGTTGGCAGATTCATAGCGGATAAAGTGTTGGGATTTGAGAGCGAGTAGGACAGCTTTTACTTGTAAGAACAGGTGACACTACAGAAAGACACAGCAGAATGACCGACTAACTAAAAGCAGGTTAGGTACGGTACGCAGAAGATAAAACGATTCTCAGGCTCCTCTTGTCGTAGACTTCTCGTGAAGAACATGGCTTGTCTTAACATAAAGCATACGCAGTCGAATGGCTGTCGCAATTTCTAAGCAATGAATTTAAGTCAAGCTTTCTGGAGGACACCGCAAAAACAAGAACATGCCATTATATACAACGATGTAAAGCTGTTTTAACGAGACTGCGGATAGTCCAGCTAAGTAGTTGCAGCCAAGCTGTCGCAATTTGCATAGCAGACTTACCCGCCATCACAGTAGTAGCAAAGTAAATGCGCGCGTAAAACGAATCATCGACCCTGTTAGTCTTACGGTAGAACAGACCTGATCATCGTCAAAACTGTTCTGTAGTAGTATTTGTGGGCAAATAGAGGGGATTCAGTACTTGTAGTTACTTTTAGGCCACTACCTATCAGCGTATCAGAAAGCTTTCCTGGAACAGTGACAAAGAGATACCGTTAACTCTGAAAGCTGTGTTAACAAGTGAAAAACTGAATGCTGAAGATTACTGTAATATTCTCCCGAAAATTCATTCGTTTAATAATGCATTCAGCGTATGAAGTTTCGGAAAAACCGAGCTTCGATTGCAAGAAGGCAATGAGAAAGTACACATCTGCTTTGCCCTAAGCATGCTAAGTTTTAATTAAACCTATAAGCGAAGGCGAAGTACTCGAAAATGAGAGATTGCAGGTCATTCGTTACATCTAAGATCATTGTGTTGCTTCAGTAGCAGTTGGAGCATGTGATACAAAAGGATTAGTGCCGTGTTTGTGCGGGCTCAACGCGTTCCATCTCGCTTCGAAAGGATCCGTTATGCTTCCGGATAGATTTTCAAGACCAGCAGCAGGTGACTGGAGCGAATTGTGGGTACAAACAATAGCTTCCAGTGCGCGTACCGCGTCGCCAGTCCGAAATTCCATTGTTCGCTGCGCTAAATCATTCTTTCCATTCGTCTCAGAACCTACAGTTGACTGAGGAGAGGAGCATGCCCTTAATGGATCACGGCTTTCGCTTTCCTTAAAAATATTCAAATATAAATATGGAGAATGATCAAATCGTTGGATGTAAAGAATTACGTTTTCATTAAGAATTCCTCTAGCAGTTCTGGCACGAATAGTTAAGCTTTGCAACCACTGTTCTCCTTTGCCGGTACCCTTAGTAAGTGACTGATACGAGGAAAAGTTGGGTTGAGACACGGACGAACTGACGCTATGAAAACTGAGTTCATTAAACCGAGTATCTTGGTTAGAGTCGCTAACAAGAGCAGTGACAGCGGGAACCAACGGCTAAATAACCAACAGTTATAAGAAGCACGTTAAAACATACAGAATTCTTACCGTCGCATTTTTTGCTTCCGCTTCAGCGTCGTGCAAACCCTCTTCTTCAACTATCGTTTCAGGACCTAAGTAGTTCGTAGTTTGCGTAACAACTCGAAGGAACACAAATTTATTTTTTACCGGACAACTGAAAAGGTCTTGAAATACCACCACTACTGTTCGAAATGCGAAGACTGTTGAAACGCCGAAATGTGCTCGTCAGGTCAGAATCGTTGGCACTTAAACGAAGGGAACCCTGGCGCTTTAAGAGTGCTCTATTACCGTGTGGCCGAGCAATTGCGTGAGGGTATTCCGTCACCTTCACTGGGGGAGGCTCTGTAAAGACAAGTAGCTAAGCGAGGAAAAGCATCATCGAAACTGTTGTATACCGGCAGGTATGACATGTTGGGGATCGTAAAGACGATCCCGTAAAGATAAATGCCGAAATGAACCTCGTTTTATAGTTCCCGAAGCAGAATTATCAAGTGACGTCATGCCGCCGGTTGGCGTAGTTCCCTTAATGCTGACCAAAGAAGTTCCATTGAGCACCGGAACAGTGGATGCTTGAGAGGCTATCAATTGGACCTCTCTATCTCGCTTCTGCTTGCGTTCCAAACAAACGGCAAACGCACAACCTACTGCATGGCTAAGGCGTTCTCCCTACAAAATTCTTGCTGCTGGACAAAAATTACTAACATCTTAAAATGTTTTTACAGAATCGCGTATCGCGTGAAACCCATGGCACAGCCATCGTCTAGTCGTTCCTTCGCGACAAATGTATGCAAAGCCTTTCTCGTGATTCCTATCCGGAGCACAGAATGACACTTTTTCAATCGTTTGATCGACAATCAGCCCCTGAAAACGTCAAAAATTAATGTCGACTGCAACGGTTTCCACTTTCCACAGCATTGCCACTGACACTGTAGGATTTATTAATAAATTTACAACATAAGGCCCCTCCTGGAATTTTTCAAACAAAGTTTTATTGATAATGTTGAATAATCTATCTTGAACTTGGCAACCGATTTGACTTGAATAATTAAAGGTTGCACTACAAAGCTTACATTAAGCACGATCTGGATAAAGCCGTGTTTCCACAGAACACGATGTTGAGAGAATCGTTTACAATTCAAGAAATTGATTCCAGCTAGCCGAAACATAGAACGTTCCATCTCTTCTCTAGTAGAAGATGCATAAAACACAATTACCTTACTCTCGGCGTCTACTACCCGTAAGCCATCGCCAGAAATATACAAGATTCCGCGGGTCGATCGATGACGGCTACTACGCAATAGCTTCATTGCATCTTCACAGATCTGCATACCACGGGACTCGTAAACTTCAACACATCCTAAGTACTGAAAAACAAGGAGCAATGAGAACTACTACCTACTTTAGCTTATTGAAAAAATAAATAAAACATTCCACAAGGTGTCGCCTTGCAAAATATCTCCTTAACGATCACTACTGATATTGCTCTTGGACAAAGCAATTGATGGGGAAAGTTTTCTATTTACAAAGCTAGACGAACGTTTGAAAGCGTGCTGGCTGAAAGGCCTGCGCGTTGTCTGACGGGAACCAGTCCAGAAAGTACTGCATTTACTATTGGAGCAGGAAACAACCGCAAAACAGTTCCTCATATCCATCTTTTAAGCGAAGTCCTAACAATGCCAAGATCTGGACAATCCGAAAGCTTTGTTTCTTAATTATCAATAAGACAGGCATATTGTATTTCTGCCTAATGAAACTACTCTCAATCCTGTTGTACGGTCACGTTTTCAGACACGAAATTAATTGAATTAAGTTCAACGTACCTTGACTGCAAAACTGCAGGTGCCTGCACGTACGCTTACGTCGTCTTCGTTCCAAGCATCGGGTTTCGCAATTTGGCCACGATTTTCCGATGACGCTCGGCGAAAAGACTGGCGCAACGATCGGCGGAGGCGCTCCATTCGTTGATGAAAAAACTACTGAAAAATTCTCATAAAAAAATTAGACAATAGAGCAGGCAAGGAATAAAGTTATGAAGAGAAGAAATGTTTTCCATATTAAATGTTGCTGACTATAAGAAAACTTGAATGTTAACATAACGAACAGCGTTATAGGCTAAAAGGCTGTTATAGGTGGAAATGACATCCTTAACTTGAAACTCTGCGTACATGCGCATACACACGCATGCAGGACTCGTCTCCCAAGGTGCTTCGCAGATAATTCATTTTTCGCAAATTAATAGTTAGCGCCAATCCTGCATCGACAGATTAATAACCATATGATAATCACTGAGAGATCAAGACTAGTTGTGTTCATTATTCAAATTTTCAAATTTTTATTTAAGTGTGCCTATTGTTAGAACACTTTATCTGCTTTTTCTCATACGGGAAGTCTTGTTTTACGTTATCAGTACAAACGGACGGATGAGCACTTATCAAAGAAATAGAGTAACAAATACTTTCAGAGCTTTCTGGGCTACCTTGCCCCGTCTTCAGCAATGGGCTGTCAACTGTATAGCTGAAGACGGGACTGAAACCGACCGACCGGATTAACCAGGTGGCAATAAAATCTCCGAAAGTATTTAATAATCTTTTTGCCTAATAAGTGCGCATGCCTTCGTTGGCAGGGCGTTTATTTGCTTAATCTGACAGACCAAAAACTGCCAATAAAGAAGTCGTATCGAAGTTAAACGTGAAAACCGTTGGAGCCGTTAAGAAGCACCCAATTTCTATGATTATCGATGTGTATTTGACTATTCAAAACGAAATCTATCAACTATTGATTGTTCACTTCATTAGTAAAAATTACGAGCAATACTTAGTGCACAAGGCAATATGAAACATTCGAAACTCGTCTGCTCCATGACTAGCCTAACAGCTGTGCACTGTACCGCTCCTTCTGTATTGCGCACTTTTCCTAATAAAGTGTTCAACCAGCACTAAAGCCTATGCTCTCCAACTATAGGCTTGCTGAAGACTAACAGTGCGAATCGAGAACTTCCATAGAAGATAAACCAATGAAAAAACTTTATTACTGTTTTTGCGTACAGTAAACCTCTGCAAAATAGAAAAGGAAAAACTTTTAACGGCGCTTTTAAATTGCATTATTTTTCTGTGCGGAAGCAATAGGAACCTTTCACGTGAACACAAAAAACCGTTTCAAAATCTTCGGTGTTTTTGGCAGCCTGATACGCTCCGCTTTCAACGGTGACAAGTACCTGACAGTATTTATTTTGATTTTGAAACGGTTTGCGTCCAAATAAATTGTTTGCTTCGCTTCCATGCGGAAGGAGTAAACTTTTACTGAAGTTAACAAAAATGCCAAGAAACGACGTAAACTTTGCTTTGATAAAAATCGCAGGTTTTTTTTGCGTTTCGTTGACAGCGCACTGTTCGACATTTATCCTCTCGATGATGACGAGGTGAGGGAACGCCGAAAGCTTCGAGCAATTTATTCATATTTTAAATAAAATATTTTACTCTCCAACAGGCTCGTCCATAAAGAAAGATAAATGAAACAAATAAAAGGTTTCCTTTTTTTATCCGTATCAAAAAAAGAGAGATTAAGTTAGTACTGTATAATGAGTTACCTTCTTTAAACTTCCCAAGTAAATAAAATGTACCCTAAGTCATCGTTGGTCCACAAGGAAAAGAGTAACGATGAATTAGGATGACAGCGCCTGGTTAGCTCTCTCTCGTCTATCAAAATGCCATCTCCAATGGAAGCAAAATTCGCACATTTTTCAAGTACAAGAACAGTCTTAGCGTAATTCTAACATCGTCTGGAATCGAACCAGCAAAAACCCCGACCTATGCCAACGCATAGACAAGGTACACACACACATTCATAAAACACAGGTCATAACATTCGCTGCATTGTTACTAAGAGAGGATTACAGCTTCGGAAAATGACATATGTGCTTCAATTTCTGGTAGTGCTGTCAAGAAACCGTTCCATTAACGATATTGGAAAAAAAAGTCGGAGCACGTCTGGCAACGTCTGTCAACCAAGAACTTATACGTACTTTCAGTGTCAGAAAATGTGTCAACGCGGTGGCTGATTAATGGATGCCTGAAAAGCAAGCTTTCGTGCAACAGACTCCTCCTTGACTTAGCTCACTTAGATTTCAACTTAGAAATGATGGCATGCCCGTTTTATGCGGAAAAGTATGCCCACTTTTTGCGTCTGAAAAACTGATTAAGCCAAAAGCTGCAATTTACATCTAAGCATGATTACTGAAAACTCGCGTTGCGTTTAAGGAATAAAAAATGCCACTTCACTACAAGCATTGCCCCCTTAAAAGAAACTACAAGTCAACCGTCAAAACACACGAGAAAGATGTTGGCACGATTCGAACGTAAGGCCAAACGTGCATTATGCCTACAAATGCTTGCGCATGGCATGTTCATACACAAGGATCGAGTTAAACTTTTGAAGAGAATTAAAACGATCGACGAATAAAGGTGGCGCAAAAGGGATAGAAAACGAACAAGCAAGCCGGAGGCTACCAAGTAAGAAAGCAAACATTCGTATTTAAAACGCAATTTGGGATACCATTAAAACACTCCAGAACCACTGCCGATTAGCCACCGCGTTTCCCGTTAGTTTATTGGGCCGATGTCGAAGATTACAGCAATTTTCCTGTTTACCGACCCGAACGGTGAAATATTGCAGTACAACTGAATAAATATAGCTTACCATCCAGCGAAATCAAAACGCACTCATAAATGCTATTTAACCGCTTCGACTGGCCATGGCTTAGGGAACCGCAAAACGAGGAAGAGCATAATTCGTACTGCCCCTTGTGAAATGATTTTCAAGTTCAATAGCAACTTTTCCCTCGCCGCGTTCAGCACGTACTACTTTTGCGCTCAGCATTAATGTTAACTTAAATTGCTGCACTTGCTTGACTTCTTCGTCAACTAGTAGTTGCATAAAGTCAGCTTCGACTGCAAAAGTTACTGTGTATAAAAGATAGCGCTAACGTCGTGACCAGAAATCGTCATGGCCAGTGATGATTAGTCCGTAATGCCCGATTCCGATTGGTCCATTTCAGACGACTGATGATTGGCACAATAGACTAGTGCATAGGCAGTGAAGCACTGCATTGAAATGATTTTACGACTGAAAGCCTTCTCATTCTTTCTATTTTTACGGCATGTTTCCTATAATGTCTAGCGGAGCAGCGGAAGAGGAAATTTTCAATAGCAAAAAGAGTAACGCAGCTTATGGAATCATATGAGCTCAGTCCATAGCGGGTGAAAACATTAAAAAATTCGTGATTCTTTTCACGTTTAGTAAGCGTCCAAGTGATGTGCACAAGCCTGACTAATTTTTCTATGAAGTAAAAGCAGAGTGTTACAGCCGCTGATCAGTTCATGAAGTTTTGAATTTTTGCTGCTTCATTTACCATCTGGCGGGAACTGCAGGAATTAGCACGGAATGCTGTACAATATACGCAGGGTCTATTTACAGTATCATTAGAGGTATCAGATACCTCATTTCTTGCGGGCCTATGGAAAGTTACAATCGTTCATTAAGTTATCAGCATTTTAAATTCAACTGCCACAGAGCTTACACGCAGCGGGATTTACTTTACAAGCAATCTAAACTGGCTTAGGTTGTACGCGGTAGTCGGATACGAACGAAATCGTCAAGCTTAAAATTCGTATAGCGAAAGTACTCAGCCGTGTATTGATGTCCCCTTTCCACTCATTGGAAGACTTCTTCATCGAAGCATCTTTTCGAGCAAGCAAAGCAATGAAAAGCTGAGTGGAGTTTCATCCTTAGCGTACCCATACAGTAAACGTGATGGCCTCGCTCGTGAAGAGTTGCGCGATAACGCATATTAAATTCAATGACTGCTTGTCGTTTTGGTCGGCATGTTGGCAGCACAATATGCAAGTAATGTTTCAAAAGACGATTGAATTTTTCAATTTTACTATTCGCTTGAAGGCAGTACAAGGAAGTGCGGCAATGGCGTACTGTAGGGTCACGAATAAAACGCTTAAATTCATTTGAAGTAAACTGTACGCCAATTTCTTTTTGCAGCTGTTGGAATTTCAGAGCGAGTAGGACAGCATTTACTTGTAAGAACACGCAACACTACAGAAAGACACAACAGAATGACAGACTAACTAAAAGCAGGTTAGTTACTGTACTCACAAGGTAAAACGATTCTCAGGCTCCTCTCGTCGTAGGCGTCTCGTGAAGGACATGGCTTGTCCTAATAGCTGCCCTTTGCGGCTAAAGACTTCCTTCAGGAACTGAATCATATCTTTGGTCACTGTACTTTGGCAGAGCTTAACTTCAGGCCATTCGCCGTGAAGTAATAGCGAACTTTTCAATATAGCGTAAATTCGGTAGCGGTCCAACAATTTCATTTGTAAGTTTTTTCCATGCAACACCTGCAAAACTGCGTAATTGTAACAGATTCAATGGAGTTCTATACTGCAATGCAGTTTTGTCTAGTGTCTGACAAACATTACAGTTTTGGACGTACATTTCATCTACATTATCCAACTTCGGAAACCAGAATAGTTGACCTGGTGATCTTGCGTTCATGTGAACAAGGACGAGGACAGGTTTTTTAAACGCGGGGGAGGTGAGCCAGATGGTATAGAATAACATTCAGTTTTACTGATAAGGACTGGCCATATCGACGTGACCTCCACTCCCCTTGTCACGATTAATGGACATGTTAACGCAGATGAACAAGAACTGTTTCATTTGTCGAAGGCGGAATTGGCTCTAGCGGCAAATAATTTTTGAGTATAGGTGTGAACGAAGTTTAGACCTTTGGAAAAAAAGTTCTTCTTCACTGAGGTGAGAGTAGCTGAGCTCACGTTCACAACGACCTTGTTTACGCCCTGGTCTGGAACCATTTCGTCTCTATTAGATCTTCTGAATTCCTACGACTGAGTGGAGTATAGGCTGTGCACCAGTAAGCAGGCCTTTATGATGTGAGCATGTCGTGTTCTTCAAACATATACGGCATACACGCAATATACGGCAAAAAGTTATCCTTGGACAACGCTTGGCTGAAGACTTTTGGGACCTTTTCAAAGATAAATGAAAAAAAAATTATTTGCGAGGTAAAATGGCGCATAAGTTACAGTTGCCCCTTCTCAGCTTGACCGTCAAATTCTTTCCTCCGAAAGCTACCTCATCGATCCAGCCGATGGAGCAAGGTGCGATCCGAAGCTTCAAGGGCTTACACAGGAAAACTCTTCTCTAAGAGCTTTTAATTAATTACAATAACTTTTCATAATGAAGAAGTTTATTACGGATAATTCCCGTTTGTTCTGTATATGTAGAATAAATCCGGAGCTTTCAGGTCATTCGAGACCCGTCATCAGCGGTCTTAGGTTGTTGATATGATTCATGGCAGCGAGTGCCCTAATGTTTCTGAGGATTTTAATAAAAATAAATTTAAATAAAAATCCTCAGAAACATTAGGGCACTCGCTGCCATGAATCATATCAACAACCTAAGACCGCTGATGACGGGTCTCGAATGACCTGAAAGCTCCGGATTTATTCTACATATACAGAACAAACGGGAATTATCCGTAATAAACTTCTTCATTATGAAAACATTTGTTCCCGTACCAAGAAACCCCGTTTTCAATGACAATAACTTGGCCAAAAGCGTCAGAGCATTTTACAAGAGAATAAGCCTTAGGGGGACTGCTGTAACATGGTTGAAGCATACTAGTAGTCCATCAAGCAGACCAACTTGAGAAACTCGTAGAACAACGTTTTTGGTGAGCCGGACTCAGGGGCAGACGGTGGTAGAGATGATGGAGAGGAGATAGAGAAAATTGCCCGGACGTTAAGAATTATCTCCACATGCGGGCAGTGCGAGAGATCTGAAGGTGAAAAGTAACAAGCAGTCCTTTGTGGATAGCTGCGCTCACAAGTTTCGTTTGCAGGTGGGTGGGATGCGACTCAGAAGATCAGGGCTTCCAAATGATGAACGATGAGGAAATCGTCAAGCGCGTTTCGAACAAAGCCGACGCAAAGTAAGAAGAAGAACAGCAGGGCCGTCGACTGTTCCTTCAATACTTAGAACAAGGTCCGAACTGGTACGAAGCCCGAGAAAGTGTAATAGGCACTGTCTTTGCTTTAAAAGCGAGATTGCTCAGAAACAAATGCGAAACAGAATTTTTGAAAAAAGTTTAAATTTTTTTCGAGCTGTTATACTTAATTTGAACTCGGCAGTGATACAGCCAACTTTCTTTACAGAATGAAGCTTTAAGTAGATGAAAACCGGGGCAGCATGACAGGGTATGCAGACTCTCAATTATAACAAGAATTCCGAGTTAACAACTATCATCTGACAAGTATTTTTGTTATTCTAGAGTTTCTACTGCGTTTCCGTAATAACACGGAAACTGGTCATCAAACGGGAAACCTCGTCAAGGAGACGCCGTTGGAACCTGCGTTTCTAGGTGATTTTGCAAAGTTACAGTAAACTTGGTGAACATGAGGTAGGAGGGGTGAATAGCGATGGGAAGTGGATAGCACGTAAAAACTAAACTTGAAAAAAGCTTCAGGAAAGGCAACGAGTAGAGAAATCTGGTCGGCTGCGTCAAGTTGTTCTGTGTTAGGTTCGGCTCGCGAACTTGGCCTCCTCCCTGCCTAAATATACGAGTAGCAATAAAGTTTGGTGGCTTTTGCCATTACGCTCAGCAGCTGAAGCGTAGTTGTGCTTGCTAGATTATGCTGATCTAGTAGGAACACATTTTCATTGAAAACAAGAGAAGGAAGTGCCTGAGATCATTACGCAACCTGAACATCCTCTACGGTAGCATGAAAGTCAAAAAATTCCTGTTATCTACTGCGTCCGCGTAAGATATGTTAAACCAAAATGCTTTGCAGATTTATTTTTTTTTAGTTTGAGAGCTATGCTGTCTGTCTACCCAATCCGAGCGCTAGACGATAATTATATGTATCTTCTGGTGGATTCAACAACGAAGGAAGCTGCCGCAATTGACCCGGTGGACTCGCACAAAGTAGTTTCGCTAGAAAGTCTCATCAGATGCTTACCTTTAGCATTTGTAGATGGTCGAGGAAGTTAAAAAGAAGGGCGTCAACTTGACCACAATCCTTACCACCCATCACCACTAGTCAGCGATTATCCTTTAAACATAAAGTTTCAACTAAAGATGTTTAGTGATCATGCTGGTGGCAACACTTTGATGAAATCTCTTATACCAGGCGCTACCATCATTGCCGGTGATGAACGGGTTCCGAGCGTTGACAGAAAGGTGGCCGACGGAGATTGCTTAAAGGTTCAATTTTCCCGTCAAACCAATCTAGCGTAGCGTAATCGTTTAGGTAGGCTCTTTGCAAGTGAGGTGCATTCATACTCCTTGTCACACACGTGGTCATATTTGCTATTTTGTTACGGACGAGCATGGTAAAAAAGTTGTATTCTCCGGTTAGTCTGACGATGGACGCTCCAATGTTTATCGTTTGACGCTTTAGGCGATACATTGTTCATAGCTGGGTGTGGTCGCTTTTTCGAAGGCACCGCCCAAGAAATGTACACTTCTTTGATTGAAAAATTAGCTAACCTACCGGAGGATACTGAAGTATTTTGCGGTCACGAGTACACTGTCAACAATTTAAGATATGCCCACTCAGCCGAACCTAATAATGACTTGGTAACCCGTAAGTTGACTTGGGCGCAGGTAAACTCTAAAGGAACGAGCGCAATTTTCATCCAGTGAGTTTCTTGTTTAGGAGAAGAGGAAGAATGGTGAACCAACTGTTCCATCAACTATTGGTGAGGAGAAGCAGATAAATCCTTTCATGCGCGTTGAGTGAGTCATGCGCATCAGTTTAGCTTGTTTGAACTTCTAGAAGTGATTGGCATTTTCAGTCTACCCGCATTGCAAGCACATTCAAAATGTCCGGGTAATCCGCTTGAAACCATGAAGTTTTTACGAGAGGAAAAGAATAACTTCGTTTGACGAGCAGTCTCAAAAACGAGTAACACTATATTCGAAGGTTTTGTAAATGCACTAACGACTAATTACTGGTTTTTGCGAAGCTTATCACGGTCCTTCTTTTAAAAAAGTTTGAATGTTTGGTGGTGAGCTGTCAAGTTGCTTATTCCTTACGTATTTTTGTTCCGGTAATTTCGTGTGATCCCGAGCAAGCAAATTGTAGCAGCATCATAAAATGCCTTCGCAAAAAGTCTGCGTCAGTTACAATAAACTGTTCTACTGCATTGTTGACTTATTCTAGGATAATTGAAATACTCAACCTGTTCGAACTTATTTATGTTCGATATTAGAAATGTTTTTATAGATTGATAAATGGCAGAACTGAAGAAAATTATAAACCTTGCGGTCAGCACAGCTTAGAATATTTGAAGTTCAGGTTCACTCCTTCACCCGCCTAAAAGAGGATAAAGACGAATCTAATCTACGAAATGCCAATCAAGAAACCCGTGAAACCGTTATGCCGCAGATATACTATTTATGAACAATATGTACCACGTAGAAGTTATATACAACGTAAAGATTCCTCGTATGCAAATGCATTCAGCATACATACTGTATTTATGCTATAGAAACAGTGGCTGTAGCAGGCATATTGCGTTTCTAGGCAAAAAATACTGCGTGAACACAGTTTACGTGTAAATAGCACGTATTGCGTACATAAAAGCTGCCTGTGTAGCTAATACACATACCTTCTATGTGCTAAGTGTACTGGATTACAGGTATACCTGGACAAATTTTTCTTAATAACGGCTCATCCATCCGTTGGTAGAGCAATTGTTTCGTTCAATTACGTATACCAGCACAGACAAAATAAACGGGAAAAGCCGTAGAAGACCTTACAACCATTTTCGTCAAAAGATAAAAACAGTATATACCTCATTACATTTCATTCCAGGCTGTGAACTAATTCGATAAAAACGGGGAATGCATTAATTCAATGTATAGTACAGCAGTTTCAGAAGCAAACGCCCAGTCCACAACTACGATACAGTGCGAGTTTTTAAGTTAAAAGTTTCTCTCTTAGCTTTCTAAGTCAGCGGCAATTTTTCAGAGCTACTCAAAGGATATAATCGTTGAGACCTGTCCTACTTTCATGCTTTAGTTGCGCAAAGTCAATTCCACCGCCAAATCGGCTTCGTAAGGTGAAATGCAACTTAACGAGCAGATTACAATTAACTCGTGCAGGTTCAACGCATACTGTATGATACTGTAATATATCATGCGTTTTATTTCGACGTGGTTGTGGTGTTGTATTTTGCATAGTACGGCTTCTCCGTTGTCTGTGCAATGGCTGACGGTCGGCAGGGATCGACTAAAAACGTCTTGTGCCGTTATTTTATGAATGGTGCATGTACTCAAGGTTCCCGCTGCCAGTTTTCGCACGACAGGCGCGATCCACCTTCCACCGTTTGCCGCTACTTTCTCAAAGGAAGCTGCGTTTACGGAGACAGTTGTAGGTGCGTGCATACCTTGTTTTTCGCCCTTAAGCTCAATTCAACGGGTGGTTTTGTTTAGCGCACAGCTGGCTAGTTTTCCTAAAACCTTCAGTTCGTTTGGAATTATTTCATTTTTTAACTGCCAGCGGACGGATGTGCACTTAGCAATAGAATTCAATTTGTTTCCGAGTAATGCTGGCCGTCATGTTTCCATTACGAGTCAATAAAGCTAGCAAACAACGCTGCGGTGTCTTTATTTACGGACATTTGCTTGACTTAGGTACGACCATGTTCAAGTCGCCTGGAATCAGCGTAAGGGCAAGAACAGCGTTGCCGAGCCAAATGATATCGTTGTCAGCAGTCCAGCTATGGGAGAAGATGCCAAACGTGGCGACTTGTCTAGTGACGCAGTAGTCGATCAGCAAACTAAGGACTTTAGTCGATTACGTGTTGACGCGCCGGAATTCGTTCCATCAGCTCTTCGAGATAAGCGTAATTCTACGGTTAATAGTAATATTTTCGCATTGCTTAAAATTCAATTTGTTTTAGCATGTTCGTCGAGATCATATGCCGACGCAGTTTCAGAAGGAAATGCAAAAGAGCAGACCAGCGAACAGACTGAAATATGCGGTTACTTCGTTGCGGGCAATTGCCCTTGGGGTGATGCCTGTCCGTTTATACACGGAGACGTCTGTGAGCTTTGCGAAAGACCTGTTCTTCTCCCGGACAATCCCGAAATGAACGCCGAACACCGTAGAGTAAGTGTTCGCCCCTTATTGTATGAGCTCTCCTTTATTCTTTTTGTTTACCCTTCTTTTGTCCAAGACAACTTAAAGAAAACCTTCTGACGCCTTCCGTTCCCGGCAGCTCGAGTATTAGTTGTTCCCAGCAATCAAAAAAAAAAGGCGCAAATGTACCTCTGCTTTGGCAGACGTACATTTCTTCCAGTGCTCGTATTCAGAGGGCCTACTTCAGATTTGTTTGGCGGAACATGAAAAGGAAATGGAAGTGGCATTTACGATTGCGCGAAGTGCAGAAATGCAGTGTGGCATATGCATGGACGTTATTTTGGAAAAACCGGACGAATCGGCTTGCCGTTTTGGCATATTGTCAAATTGCAAGCACTGCTTCTGCTTAGAGTGCATTCGCAGATGGCGTCGTTCATGCGAATTCGAAAGTCGGAATACGCGGTAAAAACAGTTGTTGCCAGATTTTGCCATCTCAATACAATTTCTCGTTATAGCGCTTGTCCCGAGTGTCGCGTTGTTTCCAACTTTGTAATTCCATCTCCATTTTGGGTAGAATCGGAAGAGGAAAAGAAGGTGCTCATAGAAAGCTACAAGAGTTCCTTGAAACAGCGCAACTGCAAATACTACAGCGAACAGCTTCAGCGTGAATGCCCATTCGGAAATCAATGTTTCTATCGTCACACAGATCCTGATGGAAGAGTAGTAGTAGGCGACAGTCCAAGAACTGTCCGTCGCCGAATGCGTAACAGCCAATTACGTCGCCATTCACGTCGCCCCGATGTAGATCTTGATCCATTGAGTTTCTTCAGAACGGAACTTCTGGAGCAACTGTCAAATTCGTTGCTTCTAGACGGTTTGGAAGACGATGAGGAGGATGGTCATTTTGCTCATTTAGTGAGCCTACTTGAGGCAGACGAATTGCTGTTCAGTTCATATGACTAATAAGTCAAACGCCAGCCTAGCAAGTGCATATTTTCACTATTACTTGGAAACGCTACTACATTATATTGCCTATATTCGAACTGAACTGATTGCTAACAGGAAAGCGCTGTTTTACTTTGGTTAGATAGCAACTCATCGTCCTTTCCCCGTTTCAATACTAATTTCTTTCCAAAGGAATCAGTATTGCTGTTCGTTCACTTTTTATGGGTATTACGGCATTTGATGGATAAACCAAGCGCTTCTGTGCTCACTCTTACATTTTCTAACTACTCCTCCACGTTCCTTCTTTTGAGGTTTAGTAGTCCATTTGTTGTGATACTGATATGCCCTTTATTAGGGACAGTTTTGTTACCGCATAAATTACCAGACATCATTTGCTTGTTAGTGAAAGCACATTAAAGGTTGTTTATTCAATATGCAAATCCACTGAGTGCTCTCAACTGGGACTGTCGCTTGAACTGCTGCTGCTCGAATCGGAACTCAAAACTTCAACCGCATCTTCGACTGCGGTACCAATGTCTCTTTTAATAGCTTGATTATGTACAGCAGGTGTTCTGACTGTCCTTTGACCGATCGGTGCTACACATCCAGGTGAGACGCATGCATTTGGCAGTCGCGCTCTAGGAGAAGGCATATATGTAGATCTAGGTGATGGCCAACAAGCGGATGGACCCAGTTTTTGAGAAGCCACAGGTGAAACGTCGCCTGCGTAATGAAACACTTGATTGATTAGTAAAAGTAAAGAAATCTACTTTGGCTAGGTAAAGTAATTGCATGTACGCTATCAACTGAAACCATATGTGAACTCATGACGGGAGGATGGGCCAATGTTGAAATTGGAGCCGAAAATTCCGCGCCTCCAGTGATTCTACTTAACCATCCTGATCGCATTTCCAAGTCTGTTGGAAAAGGACGCTCCGGATCACCTATTTAATAAAAGATGAGTTAAAGCGACTGCTACTTTTACCTGTTACCTTGTTGCCACGTTAAAGGAGCTGTTACGCTGTTGGCGGCGCTAATTCGATGAGCATAACGTACCAAATCGTCCGCGGAAACTGGTCGCAGATCGGCTTGTTTGATCGATCTGAGTTTAAGGTTGGCTTGAAATATAGCATTCATCTAAAAGTACGATGACTAAGATATAAGATGAGCTGAAAATTACAAAAGTCGCTTGCCAAAATAGATTCCGCCTCCAGCAAGCAGCCGCGCAAACGATCAATGTATTCGTTGCGTACTTCTATGTCGTGTTGTATGGAGTCGATCAACTTCTGACGATCTGTCTGCTGGACGGCTGAAAAACTGGATTGCAAAAGTTCAAAACTTAACCACTCAATGAACAACCGCGCCTTTCTTATTTGCATATTCATAGGTGGCGCCCTTAACATCATATGTCCGTGGTCCAATCAGTTTATTGGTTAGGACCCTACGTTGCTTTCTCAGCAGCGGCAACTGCTTTGCTACTTACTGCGACTCTCAGCCTAAGCCCTAATGAAAGTTGGAGAACTATTCATGCCATCTAAAGCAAGCACGTCAAACAAGCGGCCCTTTGCAAGCACATCTGCGACCAGCATAAAGGCTTTTGTAAAAAACGACGGAATGTTAAACAGTTGTAATTTTTGGTACAATGCATTTGAAGCTTTTGCATACGCAACCATACTTCAGTTTGAAATTTCATTCCCTTGTTAAACTGTCTCGTTACTTCGCATTCATGAAAAGATGGCAAAACCATTTGTTGCGCATTGTTTCTAAAGTTTAAAGAACACAAATACTGTGCAATAATTTTTATTAGATGACATCATGACAACATACATGTGACCTATATAGCCCTCAGGAAACGCTCAGTTTGGCATGCCTGGCCTAGACAACTGCGCGCTGCTATGCGAAATCGTAAATGTGAGTGAAAGGAAAATTCGCGCTTCCGAACCTGGGGCTTCACGAACTCGCGTATTCTTGCCGTTACTGTACCGTCGTAAGCTTCAGCGTAAACATAATACAGTAAAACCTCCCTAATGCGAACGCGTCGCGGCGGGGGTAGTTTGGATTACAGAAAAATTCAGATTACGAAGGAAGCTTACAGTAAGCATTTAAGGAAGATAAGCAGGTACTGCAATTTTAGATGCATGTTCCTGGCGTCTACAGCGTGATATCAGTCTCTGCAGGCGGTGAATAGCTTAACGAGGACAGCGAAGTCCGTCTGACAAAGGAAAACGACTGACCAGCAGAAACCGGTTTCTTAAATGCTGTGGGCGCAGTACCGCGAAACGACATGGAAATAGTTGTCATGAACTTATTTTTCCATATTCGTAGTTGCCGTCGGACTCTGTGGGCTCGAAAAGAATTTGAGTTAGCGGCCGATCATTGCGTTATACGAGAACAAATTGTAATTTTATACGACTGAAAATGACCGCGTTTTTGATCCACAATTCTGTTTATTTGGAAAAAACCTAAGTCTCGAGGTGCTTTCCTACAATCAGCTTATTGGTCGAGATTGGTACGGCAGAACCGTGGCTGGTCTGCGCCTATTTTAAAGTATATCGAAAGGACCGTTGGCAGGTTGTTTACTGCCCTTATAGCCGTTGCCGCCAGGTGATTGCCCATTTCGCACAGATAGCCTAATCAACTTTCATGTATACGGTCGTTCTATTGTTCTCTTCTACGAGTTCGGATTAGAGAGGGATTCGGACTATGGAGGTTCGGATTAGGGAGGTTTTACTGTACTTCGGTTCGTGGAACTTAACTTTACTTTTACTGTAGCTGTAGGACGGAGAGGAACAAGAAACCCAATTTTTTGCAATCCCTAAGATGACTTCCAAATGCCATGCCCCTTCTAAAGCTTCTGGAAGCTACTACGACATGCCAGAAGAGAGCGGGCTTGTTAGATATGCTTCGCGAAAAAAAAACAATTCGCGGCTGTGGCCCACCATTACAACACCGGTGAAAGCAGACTACGCTACATGGCAAAATTATTACGGGAAAGGCATGGAATCTGTATCAGCAGTTTTTAAAGGAAGAAGATGCTGAACCACAAGCAGAATCCTCAAGGAACTCTGAAGATTTTGATGGTTCCACCGTTTTCAAAGACTTAATACTTAAGGTTATAGAGAAGTATGGACCTGCACAACTATTCAATATGGACGAAATTGGCTTATTCTGGAAGAAAATGCCGTCTATAACGCATCTCATGAAAGACGAAACTAAAGCCCCGTGGCTCACGGCTCAAAAGGACAGGGTAGCACTCGCTATGTGTGGCAATCCTGCTGGTCACATGATAAAGCCAATCTTCATTTATAAATCGGTAAATGCTAGGGCCATCAAGAACAAGGACAAAAGCTCGCTACCGGTGTCCTCGATGCACCACCCAAAAAGCAGGATTACAAAAGCAGCAAAGTAGGTCCCAGACAGGAAATTCACCGTGGAGAGAGAACGAAACGAATGCGAGCCTTTCTTTAAGATTTTCTTAATAAGTAACGGAAACCTTATTTTATTCCATTCTGGCTAAGAATGCAGTCACTAAATTGCAGTTACGCTTTTAGCCCGGAAGGTCATTGTATCTCCGCTTCGACATATGATCGTGATAAGCTATGAACTGTGCTTCGTTATACGCATGTTCCGGCCTTATCTCTTTAAAACTTTTCATAAGTTTCTACGCTGCAAGCTCTAGGACTTTGCATGTCCGCTTTGGTGCATAAAGAGGTTTTGCAAAGAAGCAGATAGCAGACAGAAGATCATGAAAATAGCTGTAAACTGATTTGCAAGACAGCTGCATTTACAGGGTAGTTATCCAAAACAAAACTGCAGAACACTTTCGACAAACTCATGTTGTATCCAACGTACGAATTAAGCACCAATTTCGAGATCTATTTTGCCACTTTGCATTGTCCACTTACCTATTGCTAATTAAAATGCCTACGTTCTACCAACGAATGGTTTAAATTTTCTTCGTATTTCATGAAGAGAGATTCTTATGTCTTGAGAATCGTTAACCGCCTACTGTAGGCAAAGCGCGCACTAAAGGCCGGTGACTTGAACCTACCATTCCACTGCTACTTATTCTACAAAAGTATAGACAATTTTTCTCCACCACGCCAGGGATGGGTCTGCACTGATGGCAGCCTAATAATGCACATTAGGTGTTACTTTTGCTGTATCATCCGCTAAGCGGAGGCGTTCACAGCTCGTCAGTGGCATCCAGCACCTTTTACATCCACAGGATACGTAGCAGATGTCTTGCCTAACCCAATACAATGCCGACAGACTTGAACGCTCCTCCGACGAACGTGACTTATACAAATCTACAACTATTAGAGAACTGCCGATTCAAGCCGTAATTTCGCATGTATACATCAATGAAAGTAGACTCGTTATATGCTGTGCAGAACAGGGAGCACAGCAACAATAAAAACTCGACTGCGTTGAAAACGAAGCTCCTTCTGACGTGTATGTCAAAGCGCGTAATAGTATTACAGATACTTGACCCATGCAATTTTTTATTTCTGCTAAGCTCCCAGGAAGCATCTGTTCCCGTTTTGAACGCTGGCATGTCCTCTGCCATTACGAGAACAGACGCTTTTGGAAAGCTTGGCAGAGATGAATAAAAAATTGCACAGGTCAAATATCCGTAATGCTATTATGCAAAAACTGTACTTTCGCAATTGGTGAGTTTTGGCACGTATGACTGTCGTGAAACTGCAGGAAATTTTGTGCTCTGCTACTGCGCTATCAAACGTTCACGTATTAGCTAGTGCGGTTTTTTCTTCAAATTAGTTCATTTAAGTTACAAACACAGATATTGACAAAGGGTAAACAGATGTCAAGGGTGCGAACCGAGATTTGAGCAACACTGAACGCGAAACTAACATGAAACCTATACAAAGAAGACAATCGATAATTATTACAATTAATTACTTTTCAGGAAAAACTAACGGGATACGAAACAATGTCTTACCGATGCGCCATAAATCTTCCAACTCAGCAGCCTTCGATACAAACAAATCGGCAAGAACGCCCGTCTTCAGCATAGTACCAAATCTTCGCTGCTCTTTTGGCATTGTGACAAACTCAGCCATCACCCGACATATTAGGTCCAAGTCATTTATAACATCGTTAATTTGTGTTTTTACGCTAAGAATATCATTGGTGCGCTTCGGAATTTCCATGCACGCAGTTTTCATCTAACGCACAAGAAAACACAACGGAAAAGCATTTACTGCTATTCATAACATACAGTAATAATTTTGATTTGCAGGCTAAAGTTGATATTCCTCTTTTCGCGATTTCGTCGAGAAAACTACAAGTCAACGTTTTGCAAAGCATTACAATAAGAAATAAAACGACTTGTTGCGTTTTGATAGCGAGTAGGGCAGCTTTTACTTGTAAGAACAGGCGACACTACAGAGATCGACTAACTAAAAGCAGGTTAGGTACTGTACGCACAAGGTAAAACGATTCTCAGGCTCCTCTCGTCGTAGGCTTCTTGTGAAGGACGTGGCTTGTCCTAACGCGACTGCAGGCTGTTTGATAACCCAAATTTAACAGTTTGTTTCAATGCTTAGATTATCTTCTTTTTTAGCGACGAATAGCTGTTGTTTTACTTAACTTAAATTTTCTTAGGATAAGTTGTATGAACCTTTCATTTTCAAGTGGTTCGAATTTTCAATATGGGTTCGCTGCAATTCGTTATATCAATTTCGTCGCGAAAATTTTCCATCGTGGGGTTTTGCTTTGCCTATGCTGAAATCGATTGAATACCGTACACTTCAACTTCATGTTAGTATGAGCCTAAACCGAAACGTATGTTTGTAATGGCATCAAACAGTGTTTAGTCGACGGGGAATTCACCGCTAGCAAAGTACCGTCTCCGCAATCCAGTTCGCCGTTAAATGCACTGAGTTTTGGCTCACGATGAGACTGTTGGAAAAAAAGCATCATAAGTCAGGGGCCTTTTACATGCATATATTCAAATGGCATCACATATGGTGCAGTTGACCAGTTAGAATGACACAAAAAAACTTATGAACTCTATTTACGGTAATGCTCGTTTAACGAAGTTCCCAGCAAAGGTGGATGGATACATCCATCTGTCTTCGCTGCGGGCTGGACTTAAAGTGCGCAAAACCTATGAAAACTACAGTACAGTTACATTTCTTTAAACCGACATTATGGTAAATAGTTCTTGTGAAAATGTGTATGCCTCTTTTTCAAAAGGTAGTTAAACATATACGGTTTAATGAACTGCAAGAGGCAAAACGTTAAAATAGAACAATAAGCACAAGAGGATGTAGTCAGCTGGGCTTAATGCGTTTTCGTACTGGTCCCATCATTACTAATTGCGGCGATTGCTGGGTAGTTACTGCCCTGTATATTTCAGCCAACAGTTGCGGGAAGTCTTTGACGAGAACATTCCAGCCGCTGGTTTCCATTACTTCTGAAGCCCTGCTGTTTATGAAATCTATCGTCTGCTGTTTCAGTTGTTCCGCATTATGCAAATCCGCTAAAATCAATGTCTCACAGGCATTTCCAATAGTCAAACTAGAGGAAAGTGCCTGCTCACAAATAGCCTTCAATCTGTCCAATGCATACTTGTCAGCCGCGGCCAAGAGATCTTCGTAAATAAAATCCTTTGGTTGCGACGCCTCGTCCGTATAGATAAACCGCAGCATACTAGCAATCACAGCAGGTTCAACATCAGTAATGTGTACGCGATTGACATGACGTTCTATCATTTCGTGTTCAAACATAGCGGCAAATACAATACTCCTGGCAGCGAGAATTGCTTTGTGCACCCGGAATTCAACACCTTTGACGACAAGCGTGCAATCGCTGAACCGCTCCTCCGTGAGTAAAACGCTTAAGTCCTCCGTGAGCCGTCCGTCCGGAATGCGTAGTGGTGAAACCGGGCTTTGGCCGGCAATATTAACCGTGTCCGCAACAACGCTAACTTCACAGAAAATTGTTAATTTGTCCTCTGGCAGCAAACCATTGAGTTCGTCGAGTAAGAAATCTCTGCGGATGAATTTTTTAAATCCCCAATCTTTACCCTGAACGAAACGGTAAGCGCGCTGACTTTCCATTGCCTTCGTCTCTTCTCTTTTGGCGTTCAAAATGCTGAACTTAAACTTGGCACGCACTTCGCTTTTTGGACACTGCACCAACAAGAGATAAAGCGAAAGATAATCTTTACTTTCTTCGTCCAATCCTTTGGGATTTATTCGTAGGCACCATTTCAACTTATCATTGCTACCAGCCGAAAATGGCGTACTTTTCAGCACTTCACCCATTTCTTCACGGCAAAAACTGAAGTTATTTATCGTCCACATGTAAGAGAACTTTATCACTTTCACTTGTGTAAAGCACCAATTCTCAGCCACTGGATAGCTGCCTCCGCTAGTGGCGCAACCTTCGTTCGACGTAACCAATTGGTGCTGTTCACTTCCAGCACTGCTAACCCCACTCATCATTATAGGCGACGAAGAACGAGGCATTGACAGTGGCACGGCACTATCTAACGGGTCCATGATTGAATTTCTCCTCGTAGTGCAAAAGAATATGGCTTGCAACTAGCTCAACGTTACCTAAAAGAAAATATTTGAGCATAAACTTGTCGCTGAGTAAGAATGCGCCGGTAAAAAAGTTAACAAAAAAATTAGTACTACGAGTTGAACGAAGACTGTGAAGAGAACAAGACGTGCGATTAAGGCGCTGCGTGGGCTAACTAAGTAATGAAAAACTTTTGTCCATTGCGATCTCAGGAAAAAAATAAGTAAAACGTTGACTATTTACGAATTTACAAGATTAGTGTCTTCAAAAAATATCAACTGGAATTTAAAGTAAAAGACAGAGAATCAGTAAATATGGGGAGATTGACGAGAAAAAGTCAATATCCCAGTGTCGCTGAACCAAAAATGGGCAGCGTAGTCAGAACAAGGCGTGATAAGTCAAAAATTAGCGCTACGAAAGAAAACAGAACGGAGCGAGTCATAACGTGTCGAACGAGCAAACGCTTAGCACTTTGCTGCAACCGACGCAGTTAGGCCAGGCTGGCGTTTCTGCTGGCCTACTAACATACAAACTATCTGGATGAATTTAAACGCTTCAAAAGAGGTATCATCCAGGCCTGATTTCCTTGAGGTCATTGGCCAAGTGCCAGCCAGCTCCAGGACAAGCAACGAGGACAAAACGAAAGACGACCTCTCGCTGCTGATGGCCACCCTGCCGTTAGCACTACCATCCAACTCAACCAGAATGACGTCTGCTGTGATCAACTCTTCATCACGTAGGAGAAGCAAGTTAAATATTATAACTTCTTCATATTCAAAACACGCATTGTGCAAAACCTACTTGAGAGCTAACAACTCTTGATCCCAATTTGGCAACACGTCATTGTATGAAATAAGGCGTGCAAACTATTGAGATAAAAATGCTCTACGCAATTCGCTTAAAATTCACAAATAGATACCTCATGCAGTAACCATAGATAATCTGATCGAGGAGAAACAAGAGCCTCGCTTTAAACTGGAACGTCCTTGATGGAGACCTTGAAGCAACGAACTCACGATGCTTCAAACGTTGAACTGAACGCGCCGTTTTCACTACCCGGTGCGTGCACATGCTGGCCGCAAAAGTTTACAACGCCAGTCCGGCCATTGGCCTTAGCAAAAGTTTTACACAGCGCCTTGGTATTGGGCAGCTGTGTTAACATCGCACATAAACCCGCCAACAATATAGGCAATCTTACGCGCGCACGAAAAATAGTAAATTAAATGCATTATCGCATCAAATTTAAAATATGATATGCTTTGCTCTGAACTACTTTACATTTCATGATGATGGCAGACAAAGAACAAATTTCCACGGCGGAACAGCGGTTTGCACTTTACGCGTCTGATTCCGCTACGGAAGATCGGGAATTCTACATTCAACGGCTTGAGTGTGGGATCGCTCTTCGTACCATAAAAAGAAACGGAGAATGTCCGTCAGACATTATTGCTGTTGTTGGAGATAGGTAAAAAATAACATTTTCAGATACCCATGAACCACTTCAAGCCTAAATAGCGTTCATGGCCAAACGTGCGAACAGTTGAAAGCGGAAAGAGGTTTTCCAGTCACGTTCGTCGTCCCTGCGTAATGGCGGAAAAGACGGCCTTCTCGCTGCGCTTCTACCGTGAAAGGGAACGGTGTGTCACTTCCCAAATGCCCTCCGTAGGCTAGCTGTAAACTGTAAATTTGGCTATTCACTAAAAGAAAAGCTACGAGATCGATTGACCAACGGTATAAAGCGACATGGAGGCAAGCGGAACAGACATCTACGATTTTGAAACGTGTCAGCACTAAAGGTTCTCAGCTCGGAGCAGCCTGAAACACTGGCCATGCGACGGCTGCAACTGGAATCGACGGGTGTCGCAAAACCGAAAGAAACGTAGAGCAAACAACTGCTCCGTAAAAGCAAAGATTGTTTGCAGTGTGGCCAGCATAAATACGGGTTTACCGAACGATTCTTAGCAGATGGTAAGGTCTTTTATAAATGTTGTAAAAGAAATTACCATTGTCGTTGTTTGCGTTCTGAAAAGGCGCGAGCAAATACGAGGTCAGCATTTTGGAGCTGGGAATCTCTTAGGCAGTTATTCTAGTAGAAATTCTCCCACCTACAAAATGCAGCGGATATCCAGTAAGTAACCACGAGCCAAATCAAGGCTAAGCAAGGGTTGAGTCAAGATAGTAACGAAGCAGGAGCTGTGGCGTAAACCGCTTATGAAAAGTGCCATATGACGCGAGCTTTTATTAAATACAAGTCCAGTGAACCAATGGTTCCGCGACCTGATATGACCCCACTGACGAGAATGTGTAAGAAACAGGATGCACTGGGGCAGGCAGCGATCGTGGACGCGACGAACCAAGATCAGCTGAACTCGATAGTTGCGCTGATCTTTCCTTTCTTGATGCTTTCGTGGGCTCATTTATTAAAGACTTTTCAGCCGAACCTTTTGAGAATCACCCGCCAGACACGTCCGACTCCATGCTGCACATTCCATATAGGAAAAAATGTGGCACAAATTGAGAAAGCCTTCGTTAGAGGCGCTACCGGCACTGGTCACTTAGACGGAAATCCTCGTAAAAACGCTTGGGAAGGCAACAGTAAATGGTACGGCTTTCGGAAGAATAAAGTGCTTGCGCGTATGCGAGCTAAAGAAAATGGCCTGGATTGATGCAGAGCTTTTGGTTTAACATTTTTTAAAAGTACTGAAATTCTCTTTATATGCTCATTGTCTGCGAGGGGAAACAGTTCGGTCGACAAGATGAAAATAGGGTTGACGCCGACCGAACGGTACCGGCAAGTGTTCACAAACACTGTTGGTACCTTTGCTGGCTACGAAGATGTATTGCACCTAAAAATAGAGATGCTGCCAGTGTTTACATCCCGTCCAATACCATTTTCCCAGAAGCCGCAAGTGACGAAGGCCCATCGAATGGGCCTTGCCCACAGTATGCGTGACGAAAACAGATCGGAAAGTTCGAGCTCGTGTAAACTTTGTTGCGACCACCAATCTTTAGCCACCCAGGATCAGCATCAATCGTCACGCTTTGAGGAGCTGAACGGAGAAACGTTGTTGTCGGTTATCGACCTACAGATAGGCATACTTTCAAATAAAAATCCACTTCGAACCACTGAAGTATCCTGCGAGCACCACTTACCTGAGATAGCCATTTAACCTCAGTTTTGCGCTTTCATTGTTCCAGAGAACTATGGAGTAAATGATGCCTTGTGTAAAGTGTGCAGCCGCCTACATCGCCAACGTTATGAGCAATAAAACAAGAAAAGACTATATATGGCGTTGGTCCCGATTAAGAAAACAGGAGTGCGGAGACGGGACTCGAAATAAAAATTTTCGCGCAGCTCTATGAAATAAGTCAGTCACCGGATTGTTGCGGATAGCGTTCATTCTAGAGAAGAAAGGAAGAATACAGCCTATTAAGCAAATGCCAATACCAAGAACTGCGTTCTTTCCTGGGAGCTATCAGTTATTACTCCAAGTTTGTGCCCCATCTGCAGACACTGTTTGCCATTGCTCTGATTAACGAAAAGGCAGCGTCGCGGACGTGGGGAAGCGAGTACACAGGCTTGGAAGCTCGTTTGGATAAGTTTCTCTCATCTTCTGACAAAACGGTTTCTTAAAACGATACACTTCCTCTTACCCAGGCACCGTATGCGTGTGACATTGGCGTTGGTGCAGTTCTAAGCCATTTATTTTTCCTTCCGGCGATCAACGGCTAATTGCGTCCGCCTCGATAACGTTGAACTACTCGGAAAGAAATTACGCGGCCATTGACAAAAAAATATTGGGGATAGTATTTAATGTGACGAAATTCTCGCAATACTTGTTCCGTCGCCGATTTGTCACGAAAACAGATAATAAACCATTAGAAAGAAGTTTGCAGAAAAAAGAGAAGCACCAAAGATGGCAATAACCTGTCTAACCCGTAGGATGCTAGTTCTGAGCGTCTACAATTACCTAGGTAGTACAGGATACGCCAGCGGAAGAGGTACGTCTGCTGATGCGTTCTCATGACTGTCTGCACAAGTGGGTGAAGTGTCAAACCATAAAAGACAACCAAGTGGCCAGTTGCTAAACCTGAGGCTATGAAAATTGTTGGTCACTTACTGAGAGATGACAAACTGCTGAAGGTTACAACCTACATGAAAAAAGATGGCTAGAAAAGGATTTACGTTGACAGAAAGGTTGAACCGTCGTTTGAGGACGGCAATATTGCTGAGACAGGGAAGGTGGCCCCAACGAAATTGCCAAAAGAGGACGTTGGTTGTGATTTACGAAGTTCATCCGAGAACAGTGGCTAAGAAGTCGTTGGCACGATAAAAAAGCTTAATAGCCTTGCGTCAATAAACAGATAGGAAATTATGTCAGTCAATGTTAGCCATGTCAAGGAAATAGACAAAAACTAGCAAAAGTTCCGCTACTTCTACGGGACGTGCCAGCCGAACCGCGTTCTAGGATTTGTATTGACACTACCTGGTCGTTTAAGGATTTCTACTGAGCTTGTAGTGGTTGGCACACACTAAATGTTCGGAAGTAATTCCGACGAAAAGCATGACGTTAACCCGCGTGTTAGAACTGCTGCGTCGACTGTTTGCTACTTTTGCCCTTTCGGGACCGATCGTATCAGGTAATGGGCTGCAGTCCGCGTCTCAAGAATTCGAAACTTTTTGTGATAACAACAATATTACGCATATAAAGACGATGCCGTGCCAATCGAAGACGAACGAATTGGGAGAAAGGGCCGTGAGATTATTTAAAAGTAGGTTTACGGCGAGCAGTTTTATTACATATGAAGAACTTAAGTTACAACATTTTCTATTTCCGTCCTGAAATTCCATCCACGCAACGATCGATCGTACTAATACCAGAACCACGGCTGAACCCATTTCTCCTGCGAAAGATGGACTTGCTTAAGCCGGCATTGAATGTTCACCTCGAGAGGAAGCTGCTGACAAGCAAGCAGCCTACCAAGATCGCAACACGCAAGCGCTCATCTTTTCGGTTGGAGTCTATGCATACCAAAAACAATTCGAAGCGTAAAAAGAGAATCGTTGTGGAACGCATGGCTGGAAATTCATACTTACTGACGTATCGACCCAAACAGGCACAAAAACACGGAGATTAACCGCGCTACTGATTCGTATCATTTGACATAGAACCGACAGACCTTGTCAAGAGAAGAGACAAAATTCGACTTTTCGATGGCAAATAGACAAACCGCAATGCAAGAGGACAAAAGAAGGAACAAAGCCTATTGCGAGAAAGAAAGACTCCCCGCGTTGGCCTACGACGCGTGCCGGAGGGATCCAATGCCCAGGTAAAGAGGGATGTGTGTTATGTGAGGCTATGTAAAGCTACATGATTAAGGATAGACCTTCGCGAATGAACTTAACCACTAGAGGATAGCACACGCACACTCATAAGCATGTAACTAAGTAAAGCTTATCTCCTGAATGCACTTAGCTTTGCTCTGAACACAGGTTCGCTTGTTCTCAGAATGTTAGGCGTACCAGAAAATTTTAGCACGCTGAGGCCTGACCGGTCTGGATCTAGTTTTTTGAACTACAAAGTATCTGCGTTTTGCATTTGCTGCGTATCACGTTGGAAACGCTGCTCCGATGCGTTTGGGTCTTGTTGTAAACATGTTATCGTGCGACCAGGGAGCCGCCAGCTGATTGGCGGTCGCCGACGAAAACAGCGAATGGAGACTGACCCCGGGTCACATGTGATAGCCACGATGTCTGACCTGACCCGACCGCGACCAGAGGACTATATAAGGACAGGACGAAAGACTGCCAGATCAGTTTTCTCTCGGTTTGAAGCTTGCAAACGCTCTCGTTGAATAAACGAATATTCACCTCTCTTATTCAGTCGGTTCAACCCGCGCTACAAGCTATCGAGGCAATATGGATACATGCGGCACAGACGGATTGATCGATGTACAGCTCATCCCTGAATTTGATGGATTGCATGGGCAATCCATAATGGAGTGGCTGAAAAAAGTAGAACTGGTTTGCGAGCTATATGGAGTAAAAGACATCGCCAGTGTCATACCCCTGCGCCTCACGGGTGGCGCCTTCGCTGTCTACCTGCAGTTACCTGACGACGACAGGAAGAATGTGGAGAAGGTAAAGCAAACTTTGTTATCCGCCTTCGCAGCAGACCCCTTCGTTGCTTACCATCAATTCGTTTCAAGAAGGCTGGGTAGCACCGAGTCTCCTGATGTATTCTTAGCAGAGTTGCGGAGATTGGCATCACTTTGTGACATCGCGTCAGAAAAAACCTTAGCTTATGCCTTTGTCGCTGGGTTCCCTGAAGGAGTCCGCGAGCTACTTGGAGCGGGATGTCGTATGGACGACCTCAACTTGGCTGAGATTCTCGCCCGTGCCCGAGCAATTCTGACTCGCCCAGCTACGGTGGGAGATGCATGCCTCGGTGCCAGGCAGTCAGGGCCAACAGCGCAAACCACCGTGCCAGGGTTACGCTGCTACGCATGCGGCGGCCCGAATCATTTCGCTAGGGACTGCCTAGCTACCCGACAGAATTCTAGCGTCAGTAATCGAGGCGACGGACACGACTTACGACATCCCGTGCGGAACCGTGGCTCCAGACGCCGCGGCGCAGCCACTTCCTGTCTTCAGGAAAACGAGGCTAGGGTGGAGGAATCAGCGCCAGCCTTCTTCCCGCGCGATCACTGAGAGAGGAGCTGTCAACAGTTCGGATAAGAGTGGAAGATGCACAACGCGACGTCCTCGTGGATACGGGTTGCAGGCGCTACAGGTCTTGACTTTAATAAAAATTTTCATTATAGTTCAGCTTATAGCGTTTTGAATATTTCGGACAAAGCATCCCAAACTTTTCTGGTAGATCTAATCTTACCTTGATCAGAATATTTCCAAAGAAGGCTATTGTTGTAGCACTTCAGTCCAGTAAGTTTCCAGTTAGTCTTTGAGAACTGCAACAGCTTTCTTTGCTTTACCGCTGGTTGGTTAGCTAAATTTTTCGTTTTACTTTTCTTTATCTCTGAAACACCTTTTGTTTTTCACTTGAACTCATTAACAATATAATAAGGATTAGTTTGCGTCCGCTGATAAAACTCAGTTTAAAAAAAAACCTTCAGAACGTTAATCAGGCGTGGCGCTTGCCTGGACAGCCTGTTCTACACAAACTTCTTACTGCAACCTCAAAACGAGCGAGCTCTTAAAGACAACTGATTTGAAGATACAACCGTAGTTGAAAGGTCAATAAGTGTGGAAAAGCAGATATCTAATGTAGAGCTCAGAAAAGGGCTGATAGAGGTAATTTGGCGGAAATGAATAAACAAATCAATAAACTAACGGTTAAACATAAGAAAAGGGGAATACTGATATTGAAATAGGAAAATGGGGGCGTAAGGGAAACAAAATAGAAAATTAACTTGCCATTTCGTAATTACGATGGTTGTGGTACTGGTGAGCTACCAATTATAATTTTTATTAATATTGCGAAGCTTTCGGGGAACTCCTGTCCCCGTCTTCAGCGCACGAAAATGACAGAGGGAATACTGGCATGGCCTTATGTAGGACTAGTGCTTTAAACTGCAGGGATCTTGGGTCGTTTTAAATGAGCAACAACATTATTAAAATGAGGTTGGGAGCGGGTTGGTGGAAAAGTTTAGAGTAATGGAGTATGGAGCGTCGGAACAAGCCACGAACGACGTTAATCCATGAAATAGCCTCCCGACAAAAGGCGCCCACTCCTTGACAATCATCTTCCTACAAATGCTCATTTCAAATTCCATACTGTTGCTTTCTGACAAAGAAAGACGACCAAGCAACCGTCTTCGACATGAGCGTTTCAAATCTTCAATCACAATTCGATCCGTTGGCTGTATTACGAAGGTAACGCTATTTTGCAGTCACAGGTTCATCAATATTGTTGAAACTTTCCGCAGAGCAGTACACTGTCATTCCGCTCAGAGAAGTTCTGTTGGACTCTCACGTCAGGTGTAAAAATGTTTTTAAATCATGCTTGCAAAATGTCACCATTCATCCACGCATTCTTCCGCATTCTGTACACACCTGAGAGATTCCTGATGTTTTTGGAAAATTTGGGTTTCTTAACTTTCCAATGAAAAACAGCAGAATAAACGCAAACCGTTAGGGCTACATGTTCTCTACTTGCTTAACGTCATAGCACGCATTCCTCCTTATGATAAACCAACGAGTTTTTAAGATCTTTCCAATACAGCCAAGTTTCATTAATATTACATATAAAAAACCTTTGTCAATTGGTCGTTTAGGTTCTTCTTTGGACTTACTGCTGAAAGTGTCTCATCTTGAACTTTACGTTCTCGAGTGCTGTGTCGCTCTTAGAAGCTTCAGATTGTCCAGCGCTAACTTTAAAACCTGTATCTCTGTTCATCCTTGAACCACAATCTGTCATTTTTCTGCATAATAAGGGGCAAGATAAGGACTATGCCATTGGCTGTTGGTGCATAAACCGCGCGTACAGCATGCACAATCTTTTCGTTCGGAAATGCTTTCCTAACTTTGCACTTAGGGTTTCAATCCTCTTTGTCCAGATAATCAGAAAGGTTGATGGCACTTTCTTCCTTATTTTTGATACCACGTTGAATTTCCCATTCTATTTTTTCAGCTAAAGAACGATCCTACTCGCCTCTACCCAAAGCCATTATTACCTGTGACTTTTCTTTTAATGAGTGAACCGCAAGTTTTCCCTTTAATGACACATCTAGCAACAGAAATTGTTCCGCATCTCTAACAGAACAGGCTGCGGTGGAAGACAAAACAGTTACAGAGTAAGAAGTAAAACAAGATATTCATCAGTGTAGTCAAACTGTTGCGATTTGCAGTTTAACTGAATGCTTACTAATTTAAGGAAATATTACACCGATAGCTTCCTTCAGAAACAAAGTATGACTCTAGGGAAAATTGCTATACAACATGCCAAAAGCAAACCACTTGTTTTACGTTCTCAAGCAACTAGCGATAAAGTTTAAAAATTTTCTCTTCCCGGCCAGTGCACATAATTGAGGTTCTACCGCACTTTTCACTAAGAGGGATTCTTTCTAAAAAGTTTATACAGTTTTATCTTTCTGAAAGATTAAAACTTGTGCAGCTGTTAGTTTTTAGGTGAAGAAAATAGTAAAACGAGGCATAAAACAAACATTTTGGAAAAGAACTTTCAGAAAGAGCTAGTTCTATTCTTGCGCAACAATATTCGCAACCTCCGACAACTTGGACAAATACGAGCATAGCATTATTAGACCAATCCGACAAATGCTTACCTATTGCTCTGAAAGCTGCTTTTGGAAATTGCGAGCAGTGATAAACTGATACAAAGTCAATCTAAGTTACGTTTGTAGCAGTATCATTTCGTGGACATAAATGGAACGTAACAGACAGCATAACAGTTGTACAAGCCAGCACGCATTATCGTACCTGCTTATCGGGTTACTGTTGCGATACCTGCGATTCACAGAATAAGGGTAAGCGCCGTGTGATTGGGACTGTTGCGACGTTTTCTCTCGTGCTTACTTCAGTAAACTCTTTTCGTTCGGGACCGGAGTCGTCAAGCACAAGTCAAAAAAATAACCTTTTACAATAAACTGTTAACGCAAAGATCAATACTAGAAAGTTTTAACTTAAAAGTAACATTAATACAATCGCACACCGCAGCATCTATGCTCTCAAACATCAAACGGCGTAACGCTGTGATGAATCACGATGTGTAAATGAATTTTAAACAGTTAGCATTGAGCCGCCGCTACTAATGCAGCAAATGCTAAACGATTCAACTGGCCTTACTCCTATAACGTTTAATTACTTACAAGATTAGGAAAACATCAAACGTAAATGCGCTAATTTTATCCTTCATTCTATATACCAATACAAGCATCGCTTTGCGAAAAACGGACAAGGCGTTGCAACGACAAGATAAAAGCAAGGAAGAAAAACATGACAGTAGCTCACTCAGCCCTCGGTCGGTTATCACATTCTTTGGCAGGTTGAGAAGGGCTGAGAAGATGGAACCTGAAGTAGATCATGAAAAACAGCTGGTTGAATCTTCTAGCGAGAACAAACGTCTACATAAACGCTACAGTTCAACTGCCAACCACAGCGAAGTCAAGCTACAGTAAAACAAAATGCAGGTACTGTTGAGTCTGAGTGATCGTTAGTTCTTATGTGCTCATTACTGCGATCTGAATATATTCTGCACCTTTTTTCATTTAAAGTAAGTTTGCTCATGGACACTTCCTTCAACTTTCACAGGAAAACAACCCAATTGCCTTTCACTCGTCCATATGCTACTTCAGGGCTTTGTATTCTTTTATACCAACGCAACGGTCATCTCAGTAGACTGATGCTAGCGTAGCGATTGAAACATCGCTTGTACTGATAGTTCTACCAGCACACTGGCATGGAAACACTTTTTCTCAATGTTCGTTATCTCCAACTGCGAGCAGCGACCATGAAACGTTCAAAGATGCTCTTCATAGCAAAAAAACATTGGGAGAAAGTTACTGCCTCAAAGATCTTGCATTCTCGGTGATAACACCGTGCTACAGTAGGCAACGTTCAGGTTATTCTGTTTTCAGCAACATCACGACCGCCGTGAAAGGAGTCGCTACCATTGAGAGCAACCATGCTTATACCGGAAATGCCGCTGTATAAAAGTCAGTTAATCGGGTTTTCTGTCATGGTAGCAGCTCAGGAAAGCTATAGCAAAAGTAGCATCGGGTACACAAGCCCCTTTAGGAAAACGAAGTGCATCAGTGACAGTTGCAAAAGCTGCGTTATGTTTAATTACAGTGCACACTTTACTTGACGCTCGTGGAAATTCTATTTCAGCAGCTGTTGACATAGATTGCAAACATTTTCGTTGACACCTGTTGCTTTTGAAAACAGGAATTTTAAGCGTTTACTGTAAGCAAAACAAATCTTGCTTAGCACGTTGTCACGTGTATGAATTATAGTCTAAAGAACTTCTCAAAACTAACTGTGCCACACTAAAGCCAACAAATGCGTCATCGGCAGTAAATAAAGGAATCTTAGAAGACTTGATTAGCGTCACTACCTTGTTGTCATTAGTACTGTAAGTGTTTAACAATTTTTCGCTGAACGCGGAATTCTATTTTTAAGCAAAATGGGTGCCTACGTGTCTCGTACGGATTTCGAGTGGTCGTACAGCGAAGAGCCACATGCGACCAGACGAAGGGAAATTTTAAGTAGGGCACCCGTAATGGTTCCTTTCGTAACTGTCGTTTGTAGAAAAATATCCCGAAGTAGAAAGGCTCTACGGCTTAGATCCAGCATTTACCTACGTCGTTACGTTAATGGTGTTAACGCAATGTCTCTTTGCGTATCTGTTGAAAGGTAATTTTGTTCTTGCGGCCCTCTTTGGTGAACGCTGCTTTTTAGATTCCAGTTGGTACTTAATACTTTTGCAAGCTTACTTTGCTGGTGGTGTTCTCAACCATTCGCTTACGTTGGCAATTCATGAAATCTCGCACAACATGGCATTCGGTCATGCGAGACCTCTACTTGTGAGAAACCGATTCCTTTTGTATTCGCTGACTTAAAACGCGTTTTAGAATCGCTTCTTTGGCATGTTCGCAAATTTGCCAATTGTTCTACCATACAGTGTTAGTTTTAAAAAATATCACCTTGAACATCACCGGTATATGGGCGAGGATAGATTAGATACTGACATACCGACCGAATTTGAAGCTCGAGTATTCAACACAGCCTTCAGAAAATTTATCTGGCTATTATTTCAAGTTGTTTTCTACGCATTCAGACCTGTGATAATTTATCGCAAGGTTCGTATACGTAACAGATAAAGTCAGTCCTATATATATACGTGTTGTTACTAGGCTATCTCTGACTTAGAAATAGTTAACGTCGTTCTTCAAATGCTTTTTAATTATTACGTTTTCCAATGGTTCGGAATGAAAGCACTAGCTTACCTTTTCCTGTGCTCGTTTCTTTCACTTGGTGTTCATCCCACCGCTGGCCATTTTATATCAGAGCATTATGTCTTCAAACCAGGTCAGGTAATCTCTATTTGCACAATAGACGCCACACGTTTTAATTTGCGGCGCTTACTGTTCAGGAAACGTATTCATATTACGGCGTACTGAATCTAGTCACATTCAACGTTGGTTATCATGTTGAACATCACGATTTTCCAAACGTTTCGGGACACAAGTTGCCATTGGTTCTGAAAATTGATGTTTAGTATTTTCGATCAGCCAACGTTATTTTAGGTGAGAAAATTGGCTCCCGAATATTACGACATATACATGCATCATACAAGTTGGGTTTGGGTATTGTGGCAGTACGTGTTTAATCCGGACATAGGGCCGTATTCGAGAATAAAAAGAGACTTCCATCGACCGCTTGATCACAGTGTCCCCAATCCACTGGTAGCGTATTTGGCGAAGACGTTTCCAACGCTACACGTGAAAGGTGATCACAGTTGAATTTCCGAGCAAATGTTTTGAATACAAAGAAAAGTTGAAAGTTGTCATCATTTTTAGCCCTTCGTCGATTTATAGCTTTTCCTTACTGTTGATGAATTGCGTATGACTCAGTTTCTGAAAGGGTGCACATTAAAACAGGCCATTTAAGGCGTAGAATACTGGTGATAATTGTCAGTGTCTGAGATCGGTGATCTTAGAAATTTGTGAGCTTTGATCAGCTTTATGAAGATTTGAAGGCAAGGGAAGAAGGTTCGGAACCAGGTACTTTGGATCTAACTTAGAGCAGCTGAAAAAGCGTCATTATGAATCGAATAAACGCCTCAAAATTTACCTGCCATCTGCAGCCATGGTCAAGCCAATGCGGCCGGTTTCAGATCCATTTTCGGTTGATGCGACGCGTAAAACAGGTTTGTAAGTTATGTCGCATGGCATTGTATCAAGAGTTTGCATTGGCTGCTGACACTTCATGCTTTTGTTTAAGTAGCATATAATTTTTTCTTTGCCCTCTAGCTGAGCTTTCACGTCGTCCAAACTTTTAGTAAGTTCCACCACTTCGTTGGTCTTTCGATTAATCTGCAGAATATGTCCACGTGAAATGACCAAATACAATTGCACAGAAGACCCTCGAACGACACTGGTCAGAACCTGCCGATTTTGCTTATGCGCAAATTTTTGAAAAATAAATTACCGTATATTGCGGCGTATAAGAACTCCCCCTACCTAAGTAAAGGGTGATAATGATTAGCCCAGCTAAGGCGACGCTGGTTGCTCGAGTCTAGCTAAGTCAACTCTGATTAGTCAGTTTTCATGTTAAAGTTGAGGCAAGACAGTTTCAATTGAATGGAAGATTAGCATTCACAGGAAACTGACCAATCAGAATTGACCTAGACGTGAGCAATGAGCGTCGTCGTCACTGGGCCAATCATTACCACCCTTTAGTTAGGTAGGGGGAGTTCTAGTACCCCGCGATATACGGTATTTGAAAATTTTTTATGGATCCTAACAATTTGAAACTAGAAATTGGGATTGCGAAAAATTTAAGAAATGGCATCCAATCTGTTTTAGCGTTGGTCAGCTGGCCGGCTTATGGAATCAGCCCAGCTACGAAAGCCGCGACCTTTCATTGATAAGTGAAAGGGAAACAATAAAACCGTTTTTTACATTAAGGAATTGCGACCCGTTATGAAAAAAACCAATTTTTCGTCGTTAGTGCAAATGCAAAGAAATCGTTCGCGGAAAGTTAAAATGTCATCCCGTTTATTATGGCAGTGTGCGCTATAGAGATTGAAACAACCAAGTGGCTTCAATGCTGATGACGGGGTCGTACATGTTTTGAAAGCCACACTATTTCTAACTGAAAAATCCTTTGAAAACATGCTGCCTTCGGAAAAATGCTACTGAGAAGGCTGAGGGCCTAACATGAAACTGTAGCGATCATTTATCAAGTAGTTAATACATTCAAATATTCGCGGTTAGGATTTTCGGGATTCGTTACCGGTGGATTTTTCGTTGCGCAAGTGGTCAGCACTCTGACGCGCCGCATTGTTCATGGGTCAATTGTATATATAGACTCACCTTGTCAGCTAGCTGATTATTTTCATCTTGTAAGCTTTCCATTTTTTTTCTCATCCTATTTAGTTCCACTTCGTATTGCTCTACCTTTTTTTCTTGTTGGACAGCAATTTGGGCGCGAAGTGAAGCCTTGCGATTGGTTTCCGTAATTTCTTCTTTGAAACGTCGCAGGATGTGAATGCCCTTTTGTGTTTCATCTACCTGATCCGCGTATTTGGCTTGAAGCTGCGAAATAATTGCAGCTTGTTTTTCAATCGTGTCTTCTAATCTTCTCTGCAAATGAATTAATAGCTCCGAAGAAGAAAATGGCATTTCGCCTACTAGGTTTGCAAGGAGATGTTGCAAACGCTCTTCATTTTCCAGAAGAGCTGATTCTTTCTCCAGAAGTTCTTGCTCTGCTCCGCAGAGACGCGTCTGTAGCTGGTTAATTACCTTTTCAGCTTCAACTACTTCACGATTCGCATCGTCTATTTCCTGACGCAATTTGTTATTTTCGCTGTTAATAGATGCACATTTTATTTGCGCAACTTTCAGTTCAGACATCGATGTCTGCAACTGGTCAGATTCAGCCTGCAAAAAACATCAAAGCTACCTATTGCTTACTGCAAATGTACCTGAAGATCCTGTTTTATTTTGGCTACTGTATTTTCAAGTTTCGTTTTCTCCTTTTCGTGTTCTTCCCGCAGTTCAGCCACTGTTTTTGAAAACCTTTTGCGCAGGGAGTCCAACTGGAGCTCTTGCAGCTTAACATTTTCTTCTTCCTTCTTCTTCTCTTTCTTCAGCTCTTCGTCTAACTGGAAAATCTGCTTTTGCAAATCTGTTCGTTCTCTCTAAGTATTCTAATGTAAGACTGCGTATGTTTTAAAAGTCACTTTCTCACGGTTAATCCAACAACAAGCGAGCACAAATGCTCCTGCAGCTGCTCGGTGGCAGCAGACTGCAGTTCAATGTACAAATGCGTAAGCCGCCTGAAACGGTTTACTTCGACAACCTCTAAACGAGCAGTATTTTCTTTGGCCAATTCCCCAGTTTTGCTGCTACTGATTTGTACTTCAATAGCAAATCTGCCGCAACTCATTCAACCTAGCAACGAAAAGGAACCATCAGAATTTACCTCGGTTCCATTTTAGTCGCCTCAAACAACACTAGCTCTAAAAGATCGATAAGCTTTTGAGGGAAGCTCTGAAAATCGACAAGAAGACTTTGACTCTCTTTCATGCTGAAAATTCAAGTCATGAAAAAATACGTAACGATGCCAAATCACCGATAGTAGTCTTCCTGGAGAATAGTAGTCGTTAAAAGTAGAAGCGGGTCGTCCTCTCTTGTAACTTTAACAGACAATTTCTAAAACAGCTTAACGGAAACTAGTAGAAATGAAAAGATGAGTTTACCTGTAGCAAATTTTCAGCTGTTGGCAAGAGTGCTTTGGACAGCTTAAAATTTACGTACGCTTTCCTGGTAACAGCAAATTAGATAAGGTCAGCGCAGAAAGTAACTCACAGCTTTTGCCCGTTCTGCACGAAGCTAACAGGCAATTTCTTCGCGTACAACGGGATATCAGTAGATTCATTCGGCAAAATCGCAGCGTTTTTAACAGCTTTATCGTTCATAATTTTGCAACAAGCAAAGTACTTTGGCGCTTACGAATGGAATTTTTTCCCAATCTACCAGCGACAACCTTCGCGCATTTACAGTGAATTCTTATGTGATCAGCAGGTTCAGTCAGTAAATGATCGACAGGTTCAAGCTAACATCAGACCTTACGGATTTAGTTCCCAAGCTAAATTTGTTTAGGTTTAGGCTTAAGGAAGGGGAGGACAGATAGCAGCAAAGTACAGTATGCTGGCGGGGCTGAAAAGCCAACAAGACAATCCTGAAATCAAGATCTAATGAACCTTGGAGCCGTTTTCACACCAAGCGTAAATCTAAAATTGCCATTATACCAACTATGCGGTCGAGTAAAGCGATGTAACAACAGAGGCATAGAGAATCAGCTAACATAGCCATCACGGTTAAGCACTGACCAGTCAAACATCCCCATCGAATTGTCACGGAAGGAATTCCAGCCAGAACAAATAATTTTGTAAGGGCAGGACGATTCGTCCTACCGACCAAAACGACTAGTGGCAATGATATGGGCCCACATGACATTAAAGGTGTCTTGTGAATTTTGCTGCTTATCGCGATACTGTAGGTTTGCCGGCTACGCGGGTCAACCTTTGTCTATGCCTAAATACGAGGCTTCAATTTTTTAGGCTTAGGCTTAGATAAGGGCAGAACAGGAAGGCTGGTAAGCTTACGGTACGAACGTGGCCTCCATAACCGAAAAGACCTAAAAGTCCCACGAATTGAACTGTCATCTGATTACTGCGTTGGATATATGAAGGCGGCAGTCCCCAAAACCGGTTATCTCAGCCTCCTAGTAAGCAGTTATCAATCGGCTTCCCAGCATTTCCGTTTTATTACAGATACTCCTAAGCGCCCTCCCTCATTTGTATCGGCCCACATCTACAGCATCGCACAGTAACCAAAGAGTAAAATAAAGTTAATTTGGTTTTCCCCGCGTTACCGTGTGCATTCTGAATGGTTTTGATTTTCAGGTTACATAGAAAAACTGTAAGCAACTTCTCAGTTGTTTGAAGTTTTGACTTGGGCTTGCTTTGCCCTTACCTAAGCCTAATCCTAAACATAAAGCTTACGTCTTGATTTAGATTTGGGCGAGGGCAGAAAAAGGTGATTACAATGTTCTCTAGTAAAGGCACAACAAGTTAAGGGCATACCTGCTAGAAATGAACCTGCATTTTTCAAATGGTGGGGCGTCTGAGAGACAAGATCCAATTATGCTATGGCCATCGGGCACTTAACATGGAAGTTCTTTTCGGAACCTTAACCTGAACATCACTTTATTTTTTTGCAGATACTACTTAAAAAAATGACAAATTTACATTAAAATATTTGCAACGAGCAACGCAGAAAAATGCTGAGCAGCCTTACGAGGCTACAACTGAAAGAAACGAGTGACTTTTAGCTACTGAAGAAACGGTCGCGCTGAAAATTCCGACAACATTCCCTAACGACTTTTCGGAATCTTAACCTGGCAGATACTACATGAAAAAATGACAAATTTGCATTAAAATATTTGCAACAAGCAACGCAGAAAAATGCTGAGCAGCCTTAGAGGCTACAACTGAAAGAAACGAGTGACTTTTAGCTAATGAAGAAACGGTCGCGCTGAAAATTCCGACATTTCCCTAACGACAAAGGCGCAATAAAATTCTTTAGAAAGAATGCTAGTAGATCTGTAATGCTAGCCTACCAGTAGAGTATAATTTACAGGAAGTTTTACTATGATTACAACAGATTTCAAACAAGAATCTCAAAACCATTGGTCGTCAGCTGCTTTGACAAAGCTAACACAACTAAACAAAAATTCTTAACTTACAACCGTTAAAGGTCACCGATAAGAAGAAAAAGATGACGCTATTTTATTGCGGCGGAGTGATGCTCAGGCATTTAAAGCATTCTATGACAATGTCTTACTGTATCGATCAATCGATCACCGCTAAATAACACTATTTTGCAGAGAAGTTTCCGCTGTATTTCGCGTTTGAGCACGTCTCCGCTTGTTTGACGTTTTCGAAGCGTCGACGTGAGCCATTGTCAATTTGTCCACATTGAAGGGTTGTCAGTTGCTGTAAGTGCTGTTTTCGTGAAACAATTAGCCGCCACGCGGCCTAGACTGCTTTTGGAATTGTCCGACATCGCCCTTTAACTTTTAACGTAGCGTCAGCGCGCTGCCTTTTTCCTTAGGCGCCGGCTAGCGATCATTGTTCGTTGCTTGTTAGCCAAAAACCCTTTTTGGCACACACTAAATACCGATTATCTTTTCTTTGTCACGTGCTACTCCGGAGTCCGCTGCCGTGTAGCACCTGCCAACTGGCGTTTATGTGACAAAGTCGGTATCGTTTTTGAATCATCCTTTGAGAGGAAATGGGTTTCTTTTCAATAGGTTCGCTCGCGCTTTCGCGTTGATCAAGGCAGGGTAGTTTCAATTCCAAGCGTTGTGTTGTTGACACTTCTAATATTTGAACAGACGTGGCGACCAACAAAGACATAGATCCACTGTCACCTTGCTGTGTCGCCTTTTCTTCACCACTGAAAACAGAGAGTTGTTCATTGGCCTCCTGTTCTTCGGATCCTCGTGCAGGCATTTTGGTTGATATTTTAGCTGTCAATTTGGACGTGCTCTTTGTAGGGCATCAATCGCGTGCATTAATGTTTGATGCCGACCAGTAAACGTTTTAGGTTGGTATCAATCCCAGTTTGGTTTCCGCTGCTTGTGGTCATCACTACGCTGGAAGAGGCAATCATTTTTGTGAGCTCTTGTTTATCAATGAACAGTCGGCCTAACCTTGAGGGCTTATGTTGCAGGGTCAGCATTGTTTTTGTCGGGTCTTGTGACAGAGCCATTAACAGCTTACGACGATTGGCGTCTTCCTTATTTTGGCATTGGCTTGACCAATATTGTTGACCGCGAGACTCGCTCCAGTGCAGAGCTGAGCCAGTAAATGACAAAAACTATCGCTCGGTTGTTCGTGAACTTCGATTGCAGTATCTTTTCAGCGTCGAAATCCGGCGCGGTGCCATCTCCTTGCGCAGGAAGATAAGCTCCTTTCAACCGAAAATAGTCGCTTTCAACGGCAAAGGTCGCGCGCCCGCTTTGTTCCTGCATGATATTCAAAGTGCATTTTTTTATAAAGCAGCCTTTTTTTAGTCATATATTCCGCATTCAGTGGCAAATCTTCAGTGGAATATGGACTCCAAAATGATGTCAGCGAGAATAATGGAATCTTATATTACGTCATGCCGTCCAGCAGCGCCCGCTGCAGTCAGTTTCCTCGTTTGATTGACAAAGTGCCATTCTTTGTACAATTAAAAAAGCTCCGAGACGGCCAACGTTTAGCAGTCACTAAAGCAGTGGCTGCTATGAATTCACAGCACTCTGTACCTGAAAAGGAGGATCCGAGGCCCTTTCATGTAACCCCGAATGGATCCACTGGAGATGACGGTTACTGCGCCGGTTTCGAAAGCCGACATGCGGAGGAGTGCTATACGGAGGAGACGAACCCTATCGAAGAGGTTTCCAAGTGGAGCGAAGCAAATATACCCTTGAATTTGGCTAGCTATACCTTGACCACTGCAGTGGGTGCTAGCAGTGCTACAGATGACCAGGTTGCAGTCGTTGAACCTCCAACTCCTAATGAGGTGTATGGTGACGAGTCTGGACCTGGTTCCGTGCATTCAGAGGGTGTCGATCTTGTATTGGTCTCCCATACTGTTGATAAAGCACCAACGGATGTCAACGCGGCAAAGGCGGCCCCTTCAACACCGTCAGTCAGCTCTTGCAGTCTACCTCAGGAAGTAGCCGTTCATGTGGAAGAGGCTATTGAGACGGTGGTACAAAGGGCCCGTGATGGTCCTCTCGAGATGCCCGCCTTCAGGGCTCCTCCGGAAAGGCATCATACAATATCCAGTGTACAGCATCAGAACGTTTTGGCTAATTTGGCTGTTCAGCAGGGTCTCAGCTTTGGTCTAGATGATTTGGGGTTGCAAACGGGAAAGTCCGATCAGCTTTTCGCCTGCTACAATGACCAAATGCCGTTCGAAGCTTACTATCACCAAGCTAGAGCTGTTGCCGCAGCTGCTGGTGGGCAAGCTGCGGTTAGCTATCAACAACCGCAACAGCTATCCACGCACAATGATACAGGAAGTGTTTCCACGTCGTTTTTGAATGCTAGCCAAGCGGCTGCAGCCTGTTATGGTTCCGTATTACCTCAGTGGACGTTTAGCGCCATACCAACAACCACATCTACGCATGACATGTACTCACAACAGCAGCAGCAGCAGCAAGCGGCAGCCTGTCGGGCTTTTCAGGGTCAGTCGCCTTATTTCCAACCGTCGACATCGTTTCCAAGTCCAACTGGCGGTCTATTGAATCAGCAAATGTATAGTGCTGCTGGATTGCCGTCAGCATACCTAAACCCGCAGACCCAACAACTGCAGTCTTCTTTATACGGTAGTTACATGTCGTCAGCACCACCTGACTTTCAGCTTCAGCAGAACAGTTCTATGAATCAGTGATGATAAGCTTGGTTGTTCCTGCTGTTTGCCATAAATGCTCAGATTCGTTTCGTTAGTGGTGCTCGCTGCAACAGTTTCCCAGTTTGCAGCGCTCGGCTTCCATGGCCCTCAAAGGTCGCTGCAGAAGGTCAGTGCAACCCTTCCTTTCTCATTGACCATTAGTCGCCGCCGTCCGTTGAACGTCTCTGTTGCTCTCTGACCATTTGTCCGAAGATAGTTGTATTCCCTTTTTAAGTTTTCCCACGTCCTCGCTGTCTTGTTGCCATGTCCATTTTTCTTTCACGGCTGAGCTTCTCAAAAACTCATTGCTCAGGGATATCTCGCATTGTTTGCTTTATATTTTTCTTTCCTACCGCTCCTTGGCAGCGCAGGCTAAGACATTGTCTCCGTCTTCCTGCATTCTTTTGTAAAACATGTATTTTAGCGCTCAGGTTTCGCGTCTTACTGTACGTTTATTTCACAGGTTTACCTGTAGGTAGAACAAGCGTTATAATATTGCCCTTGCCAGTGACGCCTTTTGTCTCTTTGCCGAACAGTTGTTCTTTGCAAGGAAGCTGTCACTCATTTATACCTATAGTGTACGAAATTAGCTTTCTTAATTGCCCTTTACGAGCTCGTGCGATTAGAAGGCGTTTTTGTTTGTACCTTTGCGCGCTGTATTCTGCATTGTATTCGACAGTGTCGCATTAAAAACATCCTAACGGCGCTTGGGTCGCTGCCAGAAAATGGGTATGCGTGCACAACTGTGTCTAAGTTAGCTTATTTCTTTGCAAGTGACTTGTCGGACAGTGTGACGTCCGACAAAGTTTTTCATGAAGAACTAAGATTTCAAACACTGCATTCACATCTGATTCTTCTTATTTGTTCTCAGGAATGATGAAGCTTTCGAGATGTAGGTTATTCCTCTGCGACCGTCTTCATCAAGACGCTGACGCCCGGTTGCAAATTGTTTGAAGATAGAAACTTACATGTATGCTACAAGACAGTATATTTACAGTCAGATCCCCCTACCTGCGGCTGCTATATCCAAGTTACAGTTATACGCAACTTCCCTCCGCGTCCGCAATTGAATATTACTCAATTCTTAGCTTGCGTAAGAAGTAATATGGGTATCTGGCATACCTGCATGCGCAGATCCGCTTTATCACTAAAAATAATTTTATTGATGAGGTTATCATGGGTTTATCCGTCTTTTTTATGATACTGCCTACTCTTTTTGTTCAGACAAACATCGTGTAATTCTTCATTGCTAGAGGGCATCAAGCTACTGGCACTGTATACTTTATCGATGAATCACAGAAATCTTCCCCCTTTAACATTCGATAAATAGCTGCGCGATATTATGAGTTCCATTCATGGAGAGGCCTGAAATAGTGTGCCGGTCTCTGCGTCTGGACTAATCCCCTTGGCAATTACGAGGCGACAAAGTGCTGCACAACTTTGGATGGTATGACAGTTTGTGAATCAGATCTGGATAGTTGTCCACGTTCCCTGATCAGCCATCCAGGAGGAACGAGAATTAGGGCCAAAATCCCGAATAAGTCAAAAATGCACCGTAAGGTTTGGCCTATGGCAACTCTGCATTGGCATTTTTTACATAAGAAATGTATTTTGGTAGAGGCGTTACTATATTAGTCATGTTTTTTAGATTAATAACTTCAAACAAGACGAGTATAATAACGCCTCTAATACACTCCTTAAACAGAAGATGCTAACGCAGAACTGCCACAAGGCCACAGTTTACATTGTACTTTCGACCTATTCGAGATTTCGAATTTTCGTGAACACAGCTTCGATAGTGTTACACCTGGAGCGGGACGGGTTCGCTAACCTGGGCCGTTCAGGAACATCTAGTCAACGGTAGACTATCTGAGAAAAGTTACCGCCAACAAGAACTGACTTATCTTTGCACGAATCTGATATGTACTCATATTAAGGTCACGCTGCGTACGGACGCGTTCATCCGCGGTAATCTTAGAACGTATTTATTTTAGTGCAATTACAAAGAACTGAGATTAGGTTATCAATGTGGCTATGGTGACAGTTGGCTCTTCATTGTTCCAAGCAACGGCATGGCTAAAGTTTCGTGCAGGAAGCGACAACAGATATTCACCAGATAAAGTAGCAGCTGATACGTTCATCGATTAGTTCTCCAAATGAAGTTCTGAGGAGACTTACACTACAGGTGGGGTTGCTGAAGAAGAATAAGTCTGTCGACTGAGAATACGGAATCATCAATAGCTTAGATAGCTTCGAAGGATGGCACCTTTCTTTGCGCTGCCCGAATGGTGTACGAACCCAGAAAACGTACGCTGCTAGTCAACTGAAAGATCTTACATCACAGGTCCTTCGAAGGTATGGAAAATAGGGTACATCAGCTTTCCCTTAACTACGGCAGGGAGGAAGACACTTGCTATTGCATCGGAGTAAATAGAAAAATGCTTTATTCCTGAAGCATGAGCTCCCCGCGACTCCAATAATCTCATCTTACATAGCTGTTGCGCACTCCGAAAGTTGAACTGCTCGTAAGAATTATTTTTACTGTGCGAAGCTTGCATAACTGTACCTTTTCACTAATTCAACTCCTGTACGATGTCACGATCCTGTAAATCTAACTATCACGCATCTATTGAATGCGCTGAGAGCTCCCAAACCAATGAAGGGGCTTCTGATAGCACGGTCTGAGCTTTTAAGGCTTTTCTGTAAATGCTTCCTATCGTTCAGGAATGGTTGAATATAGATCATACTGTAGCTGCTTTCCATTACTATACTGACTCACATATAGTACTAGTGGTTGTATATCCGAGAAGGAAGACGGCAATAATAAAAATGAGAAAACGTAGCCTTAAGAATCTGTACTGACAAGTTAATTCAACTGACAGACGAATCAGATCAAGCTGTATGTAGTAGCCTAAGTTGCATCTGGAAATCACGACATTTGAATAGTTTACACGATCGACTTCTTATCACTGAGGTATGCTGCTATCATTGTTTGTTTCCTCTGAAACGAGAGTGGTAAATTTACATTATGCAAAAACTGCACGGATGGAACGCTTAAGGCACAACTGAACTCCTACTCAAAGAAAAGCATCTGACCGTTCATTAGGTGTGAGTCATTTACGTGAAATGGAAATTACAATCAAATCAAATAACCACCATTGCATTTTACGAAATAGGCTATGAATTATCGAAACGTACCTTAGTAGTAATTCACTAACCGAAAAAAAGAAGAGATTTTGAGCACTTGCGTTCCAACACGTTGACCGAGACCACAAAGCGGCCATTCCAGCGTGAACAATGAAACGCTCTGCTTTTGAAAACGCGTATTTTCAAAAGGTCTTATCAGCCGTTGTTTTGCCGCTTTTCACTCGTCATAATTACACCCACATCATTCCGGGAGCAGCAGACAATGGAAAAACAACAGAGAGTGCAACGCGTTGTCAGATGGAAAAGGCGGTAAGACCGGCAGTATGAGCAAACGGAAACTACCGAAATAACGACTTCAACAACTTGGCAAGTTGATACGTTCCATAAAAGCACAGCCCAATAGCGACGCAAGTAACGGTGAACCGCAAAATCGGACGTCTCTGACTTACTGGTACTCTAAAGGTTCAAAAAGCCACTTTCCAAAATTTGAACATTCGCAAACACGGCGTCTTACTTGGTCAGCTCCCTGATGTTTATGTTTTGATTAAAGCTGTTAACTATGCCTGCTACATGACCCATGCCAATTACTCCAACAATTTTGAACGGTTCGGGCAGAGCTTCGCTAGTGACAAGTCGATGGAATTCTTCAAGCGCTAGGTATTGGAGCATGAATGCCATGTATTGGTCGCGTTCCTCGAGTAGTACTTTTGCCAGGGACGGAAATTCGCAAGATATCTCACGGAGCAATTCTTCCAACATATCACTCTCTTTCAGTCGTTCAATTTCTTTTTCAGTAATTTTACTGTTCAACGTTGCGATCATGCTTACGAAGAATTTTAGGCGGTGCCAGAGACTCAAGTTTGCCACCGCCCGTCTAAGAGTTATGTTTACGGGCCGATCGCCAAGGTGAAATGAACAGTCCTTGATCTTTTGCGACTGAAACACGAATGGACAATGAAAAACGAAATGGGAAAAGACAGCTGACCTCTTCTAGCGCAACGCGAAACTCGCCACCCGGAGTCATACCCAACTCTCTTGTGAAATGAGCAGACATGCTCAATAAGGCAGCTTGCAAGAACCCGTGCGCCATTCCATACTGGAAATACTGCTAGATTAAACCTGTATAGCTGAACATGGAAAAAGCACTTTTGTCCTCATGTTGCGCAGCAAACCAAAGAAAGACATTTGACTAGCCTCAGCGAGCATGTTGTTGCTGTCCAGCTCGAGCATCACGGCCCTGTTGGCGCAGAGTTCCACCATCACAGCATTAGGTTGCACTTTTCGCATCACCTGCACAAATACACGTGTATATTACAATCGTTTCCAAATTTTTTTTAAACAACAACCTTGCGCACATCTTCCTGACTTTCAAGACTAAAATGCGCAGTTCCTATAAGGTATATATGACCAATGTGCACAGGGGGTCCAGCTTCACTATCAGATGGAATGTAGGAACAATCGAGCGTGGTCACTAAAAATTTGGGCTACAAAGCAATGACGATGAAATTTGAAATACCCGTTGCTGGCAAGCCATTTTCTTTTTCAGTTCGCACGAACAGGAGTGTACCACTCATTTCTCTTTCAAGAGCAGTTGCATCACTGTCTAGATCAGCGTGTTCTTCGGGTAAGAATGCTTCATCTAGAAGATAGACGTGATAAGGAATGATTAATAGCCATAACTCTATCGGAAAGCTAAACTCAAGCTAACAATGCCATAATTAATAATAATTATACCATATCCTATCATCAATGGAAAAGACTTGTATTTGACAATGTCCTGACATCGCGGCTCCTGTCTATGAAAACCGGCTCAGCTTTCTGAGACTGAATAGTTTCAGAAAACGGTACACATGCTCCTATGATATTAAAATACACGCGTATGTGTGTAATCTGATGCACTATGAAAACCGTAAAACATCGGGAACAATGCCCGTATACTTGTAAAAAGGAAGAAGCGTATCTCTTCTCTCATTCAGCCGCTGACGACAGGTAAAAGTTCTCACCTGAAAGCTCCGCTAAAACAAACATTTTCAAAAAACGGGATCCTGTTCGTCGTAGAAGATTGATATTTTTGCCTTAACAGAAACTGCGGATATTAACATCAAGCTCTGTGGCCTGAAGTTCGTACGGAGTAAGCTCAGAAGCAGGATGACTCTCCTCAAAAGACTACCTTAAGAAAACGTCAGACAACCGCTTCAGATCAGGAATTCACCCTCAAGGAACAGGAACGGCTTCGACGTTTGCTGATGTTCTTCAAGGACTCTGTCATGACAGAAGTGAGAACGTTATCGGATAACACATTTAAATAGACGGCGGGACCAGTTCGCTTCAAAAAGTCTTAAGTATTTTTGTGTACGCTCAGTTCAGTTTATTTTTTTATTAATAGCAACAAAGTCACCAGTTACTCGTAGCCTAACGCTGTTGTTTACGTGTTCACAAACTCCTTGGATATACTGATGGATATTTAAGGGATTTTAAAAAGGTTTACGCCATCTCCCATAAGTTCAAAGAACACACTGCCACCCTGAGAACATATGCGGCAGCTCAAAACAGAAGAAAAACAGAAAAATGGAGCCTGATGAGAGAGAGGCAATAGCAGCGGGCAGTTGAAATGTACTTTAGCTAGCTTGAAAAATGTTTCGCTTTTAGCAGTTTATTGAATTAGAAAATTTGACGTGAAAAGTGCACTGAAATGCAAGGATGCCAAGCTGAATATTTTAAAGTTTCTCGTTTGCAGTTCAGAAGGAAGTAGCTTAAACGGGATACCTTTTTTGCGTACCCTGCACAAAAGGTGGAATGAAAATAAAAACGAAATCTGATAAGCAACACTGAATAACGTAACGACAAACATAAAATGAGGTGAAAAAATAAAACTAAGATAAATAAAAAACATAAAATAAAACAAAACAGAGTAAAACCTCTCTAATCCGAACGCGTCGAAGTAGGGAGTAGTTCGGATTATGGGAAAAATTGAGGTTATGGAGGAGGATTACAGTAAGCCACAGAAAAGCAGGTAACGCTATTTTAAATGCATGTTCCTGGCGTCTCTGCAAGCAGTGAATAGCTTAACGGGGGCAGCGAAGTAAGTCTAATTAGGGAAAACGATCGACCAGCGGAAACAGTTTCTTAAATGGCGTGGACGCAGTACCGCAAAGCGAGTTGAAGGCATCTAGGAAACGCAGTTTTTCAATAGGTTTCATGAGGCGAATGCTGGTGCAAAGATTTTTGATGCCCTGACAAATTCTATTTACAGAAATGACGTTAAGTTACTTCTTCACAGGTACTGCTATTCTTTATCAGACTGCCCTTTTGATATTAAAGATTCCACTGTCATGTTTACGTATGAGCACAATTCTGAAATGATACAGAAAACAACCTGGTTTAAAAACTGTGTCCGGTTTACGGATATCAAGTATGCCGTATAACTCATGATGGTACAACAACGCTCTGGACACACGGGACGGATAAATCACGATACATTGAGGTCAGAAGCCCCTCGGTGGTCCTATTCCCCTCAAAATAACTAGCTGTATATGCATCCGCCTTTACAACAGTGCTCAAGTTCTCTGCAACAAAGAATTACCGACAGGAAAAACTCGTTCCACCAAAGGAAAGCAAGCAAAGCTCTACACTCACGTTATAACCACACTGTCAACAGAGGCATTATGTATAGTGACCACTCGTTCGAGATATGGGTTGCAGCTTGCCGCAGACTCTATCCAACCCCAACGAAACCAAAGCAAGCCCATGTTTTCGTTTATTTCCGCATCTTTATCATTATTTCATTTTTATCAATGTTTTGTATTTCCCCTATTGTTACTTCTATTTTTATTCGTTAACACGTTATTCAATCATGCACATCTAGTTTTATCTCTTTGTTTTTGTTCAACCTTACTTTAGCACGAAGAAATTCGGTGTTCATCGTTTCCTAGATTAAAACATTTTACACTTAATGCGCTACATTCATATTCCGTTTCAGAATCGAAACTCAATTCTGCCAAAGGCAGCCCAATTTTCAAAGGACGTTGCAGCCGTTTTAGAAAAGGAGTAGACCGGTCGCAGAACAGGCGCTAATAATAACCTAATTCGGCTGTAATGCCACGACGTTATAAGACCCACGTAAGAAAAGTACGTATTACATACAAGAACGTACAATGAAACCACGAAGTAGTTGTTCGCGCGTTCATATACTATAAATTAGTAAATTCGTAGTATAATACGTCGAAGCATAAATATCCTATGGCTCACTTGCGGGTAGTACACGAGCTACGACTGCCAATATGACGAGAAGTTAAATAGTAAAAGAAGATATGGAATAACGAAGAAGCACACGTTAGTTGTACGTGGCGAAACGGATAAACATTAAGCTGCCTTGAAGCGTGCTGTACTTTAAAGCTCAAACACTAACCTCAACTACGAGTAAGCTTTTCTAAACCACATGTCAAGCACGTTTACAAAACTAAACTAATTCTTCTGCTAGCTTTTAAGTAAGCAATTACAAGATTAATTGTGAAATGGACATCTACAAGAAATGGGATCATGTGGAAAATGATAGTTAAAACGAGCAAAAGTGAAAAGTTACTCTAACATTCGGAAGCCAGCAAAATTAAAAGCTATTATGAAAAAACTCATAATGAATCTGCCCGAAAAATGCAAAACAATTGGTATATCAAAATGTACGTACCACTACTCGTCATCTTCACCTCGCACAAATCATTGATACCGTAACACTGTTGAAGCAGTTCAGCCTCCATAATTCATCTTTACCTGACGGCAAAAGGTTACAAAAGCGATGTATCCCTGCAAGCAGTTTCAGTCGCGCAATGAATTATATCCTAGCTGCGTGAGGGAGAGTAAAACTGAATGCTCAATTTATTTTAATTACTAGGTAAATTAATTTTATTAGTTTATAAAAAGTGTTACTTTCAATTTACTTAGCTGTTAAGTAAATTGAAAGTAACAGTTATCAGTACAATTGCGTTCGTAGAGGAATAGTTACTTTACAGGGTTCTCTCGCAGCTGCCCCACCGTTATACCATAAGTCTGCCGGCCAGCCTGTTCTATCCTTACTTAAGCCTAAACCGAAATTTATTCCTCGTGCAGAGGTTCACGATCAGATGGTTGGGATCAGGATTGAGTTTCGCGCTTGCTAGTAAGAGCAGAACAGGATGCCCAACTTTTCCTGCAAAGGAACCTGCGTTTTATAAATTACGGTACGTGACTTGCTGGGTTCTGGGAAATAAAATCACTGTAACTCTTATATGACGGAATGCGTAGTAAGCGAGAACTGCTTTTAACTGGGCTGAACGCTAGGGCTTCCCTAGCGCCCAGGCGTTTGTGGATCCTCTTTGGTTGAGCTGAACCTGGGGCCAGCGATTTAAATGCCGGAAATATGACTGTATAATTGGCTTCCCTGAAACTCGCGCATCTCCATGGACATATGCTATAATTTTGTGCAGTTTGACAATCTTGCTTCTTGCCTGCTGTTACCTGAAAATCATAATTAAAAACTCTCATAATCATTTCGTACTGTACACTTCTGTTAAATCAGTTAAGGGAATTTCGTGGAATAGGGTGTTTAGGTTTTGCGTATGTACGCGCCATGTTGCATTTAATTTGTTTCTCTTGTTGTGCCTGATCAACATTTTATCTCAGACTCGTCTGCGTATTTGTTCCTATCAGAGCTTGAAATGTCAACCGGCATACCGAAAGTTGGCTTTCCTCGCTTGTTGAAAGAAGGAGCACGAGTAAGTATTTCTCAAATAATTTCCTGTGTTCTCAAATTGTGCCGAAGAACATCGTACTCTTCTTGTGCAGCCAATTCAGGACTAGTTATGTACACCAGCGCAGCCTAGAAGGTTGGGGCAAGCTAACTCCTGTAGCTTGGTTGTCTGTTTTGAGTGCTTGAACGTTCATCCTTCGTAGCATTTGTCTATTCGTCTTAGTTTGTTTTCATATTTTTTTGTCAATAAAAGTGATAAGAATTAAAACAGCATTTCGGGAGAAGTTACAAGTTTTCGTAATGCAGATTTTATTCACGGGTTAAGCAACTCAAGAAGTTCAAGAGAAAAGTAATACTGCTTTAACAAAATGTGTTGTATTTCTAGGAAATTTTTTTGACGCTTTTATTACTGTCCAAGTATTTAATAATAATTTTAACGAGTGACTAGGCAGTCAGCGACAAAGGTTATTTCTCTGGTATGTTTGTTATGAGCGTGTTACGCTAAGAACTTTGTCCAATGTTAACTTGTGGTTCAGCATTTCCGTGGTATAGAAGAAACTGTTCACCGTAGCGTTGAAGCATGCTTGGGCTTAGCACAAACGGTTCGTTCCTCGTACGGACCCACTGGTTTGTTTAAGCTTTAAAAATGGTTATGAAGAAGACTACAAACGCTTTTTTTAAGGCATGAACAAAGTGATCGTCAATCGTTTGGAAAAATTGTTTGTTACTAACGACGCTGCTACTGTTCTCAAAGAGCTGCAAGTAATATATGCCAGCTTGCCCTTATGAATTATTTGACGCAATTTTCTGCTCCTGCAGATTGAACATCCAGCAGCGAAATTGTTGGTAATGGCATCCGAAGAGCAGGAACGAGAAGTTGGCGATGGAACCAATGGTGTAATCATCCTAGCAGTCGCATTACTGGAAAATGCTCGAGAACTAATTCACATGGTACCAATCGTTGTAATAATTCATGTTTATCGAAAAAGCTTTTGTCTCAAAAGGGCTTATCAGCTCCTGTGGTGATCAGTGGTTACGAACTGGCTGGCGAGAAAGCTTTAGAATATCTTTCGGGTATAATAACATGTTACATAGGTTGTTTTTAATATTTGCTTGTGTATTCAGAATCAGTGTGCGGAAAAGTAGTTGACCTACGAGACTCAAAAGCTGTCGCTGAAGTAATCCGTTCATCCATTCTAACCAAGCAGTACGGAAACGCTGATTTTCTGGCACAGCTGGTCACCAGTGCTTGTCGTATGAGGTTTCCGCGTTAGTTCTTGTAACCGACGTTCTCATTTCCCAGAAATGGTTCTACCGAAGAATCCAATGAATTTTAATGTTGACCACGTACGAACGGTCAAAGTTCTGGTGAGTAACTGATTATATCGCCTTTCTAATTTTATCAAACACTTTTCGACAAGGGTGCAAGCGTAACTGCCTCCACACTGTTCAATGGAATGGTGTTTGCTCATAGCATTGCTACGGAGTTGAATAAAGTTGAAAAGGCAAAAGTAGTGGTATTCTCGTGCCCATTCGATCTCGTGCAAGCGGAAACGAAAGTAAGTGCGTAACCGAGTCGTTCCGCGCTTTTTAATTTTCCCATTTGTTTGCTCCCTGCCGGTGTGTTCATATTTTGCACAGCTGAGATTTCAGAAATGCAAAATTTAGGGGAGACTATTCCTTAGGATTCGAAAATCGTAGTTATATTTACGTTAGAACCGTTGCGTAGAACTTTCACTCAAAGTATTTTTAATATTTTCATAATTTTCCAAGTAATATTTTTATATTATTCGGAAAGCGACAGATTTAAAACCGTCGTGCAGTGCAAGAGAAAAACAAGCAGTTTAAGCGTTAGAGAGAAGAAAAAAGAAAGACGCTTTTTTCCATTGAGATTCTGTTTACATTAAGTGTGCATGTCAAATGCAAATTTTTTATCCTTGTTTGGTTGGTCATATTTCAACAGAATCTCAAACAACAACTCAACATCTCCAACACCGCACTTTCCATTAGCCGAAACTTTTCCACCAACCCGCCCTCACCCTCATTTTAATAATGTTTTGGATCATTTAAAACGACCCAAGTTTCCCGCTGTTTAAAGCACTATTCCTACATAAGGCTATGCCAGTATTCCCTCTGTCACTTTCGTGCGCTGAAAACGGGCACAGCAGTTCCTTGAAAGCTTCGCAATATTAATAAAGCTTTGAACGGGAAGCTTATCCATACCATAATGCTGATACACATAGCCGTTAGGAGAAATTATTTTTCAAAAGTTAAAGTCTTGTCACAATAAGCCACATGCTAAGCTACAGCGCGTGCCTGTTGACTCCTTTCCATGGCAGTCACGGGATCTAGTAATAGCGGTTGAGTATTCCTGATATAGGCTTCATAATACGCGCTTGTACTCGCATTGATCACACATTCTCAAAGTCGTCTTACTAAGGTTCCAATTTTAAAAAAAAGGCGAATAAACTGAACGATAGTAGCTACATCTGATCTGCCTTTATTCCTTTCTTCTTTTTCGATTTCCAACATCACTAGTCTTTCTTTTGGCGCCATTTTCCTCTTCGTTCTCTTCGCAGATCGATGTACCGGAGTTTTTCAGACTTTCCAACGCATTCTGTAGAACACGAAAAACTTCCTCGATATCTGCCGGCTTTCCCTTTAAAAAATTTAACGCCATCGAGCGATGGAATTTAGAAATGAGCTAAACGAATGAACTACTATGTCACTTACCAGTATTAGACAAGTTAGAATTTCGAAAGGGGGTTCCGCGTTTGTGGCTGGAAACTGCAGTTTTCTGCTTCCAATTGGCCTAACTATCATTTCTGGCCACAGCTTGCTATTAACAATGAGCCGTGGAACACCCTGCAAACGTATAACTAAAAATAAAGAAAACAATTAGTCTTCCCTATGAAAAGAGCGTTTGTCAAAGTTCACCAATTCGTGTACTCTTCTCTTCACCGTCTATTTTTTCGTTGATTCGCAGCGTTGAGTATCCTTTATCCAACCATGTTCCGTTATTTCGATCAAATACGTACAATTTACAACTGATCTGGAAAAATACCGTAACGAGTTCGACGTGTTTGCATTGGCATTGCTACCTGAATCAAGTTAGACTCATCTTCTTCACCAGTAATGATGGTGTAGTCTTTTTCCTCGGAAGGCCTGCATATATCGGGCTCCGCGGTGACTTGAGTCCAGTCAGCTAATAGCATCACTAGTATCATCAAGTGGGCGACAAGAAAAAATAAGCTAACTTGGATGGTGTTCAGAATTATTTCCATTTGCCGTTTCCGTAGCTAAATCATGGAAACCAGGCAGTTGGGTAGCATCACTAGTACTTTCCAACTCTTCGTTACTTGTATCTATCTAAACATTTTAAGAACAAAACGTATATACAGAGAACACGGTCGTCCCTTACTTTGACCCGGTCTTTTATTTGCTGTCCGAAAATAAAAGTGCCGCTAGTTTGAGGAGCACTGCTTTTGTCTATCCTATTTGTGCTTTCCTTGTCGTCACCATCTTTATGTGCTATTGTCAAGTCAATTCGAGAAGATTTATCAGCATTTTCGACGCCTAAGAATTTTAAAGCTTGATTTCATTTTCCTGGTTAGTACCCTGTTATTCGGTCGGCGAGAATTCAGAAAAATACAAAACAAGTGCGCGTTAACTATTAACAATTGAAGTTTTCTCACTTTTTGCTTCTTACCGACCGAATAAGAGGAGGAATTCACAATCAAAATCCAAGCATGTTCTAATAAGTAAACGTAGATTTTAAAAAAAAAGAATTAGTTTGTAAATCCTAATTTATAAAAAGATTCATGCCCGGTTAATCATGGTCTAGAAGCGTTAGGTGTTTGGACAGCTTCCGGCAGTTACCCGAAGTTGGAGCGGTTGTTTTCCATATCTTGTCCACCGTTGTGGTCAGCTTTGACGGACGGAATAACGTTATAAGCGGTGAAATGGTAGCTTCCGTTGTTACTTCTTTTCCTGCAACGGCTCAAGGAATCTCTTAGCGAAAAATAGTCAATTTTTACCATCCGTTTTGTGTTCCGCTTCGGACATTTCGCTTTTTGTGACGAAAGATTACTTCTTGTTGAAAAATGCAGTTTGGTCGATCGGTGCAAATTGCGTAACGCGTCAACGGCCGCTACGGCTCACTTACACCGTGCTGAGTTCGAAATTTTGTCCATTACCGTATTTTCACCATTGATCAGTAAATGATCTACAGGTAAGTATATCGTTGCGTTTTGTACAAAGTAAGTCATTCACTTTGGCTAACTTCAGAGATCGATGGCTGTTAAAGTCTCAGGATGGAAACATTAATCAGATTACGCGTAAACTTAAATCTCTTATTTTAACCGCGATGACTGTTAATAAGAATATTTCCTGCGTAGTCTGGTTAACCTGCGCGTGTTGCTAAGTTTAAGCATTGCGCTTCAGTCGATTCCGCGGTCTTACCTAGTGTCTTGATATTGTGAATTATATCTTGTTCTATGAAAGTCTGAATCAGCCGATAGCTAAGCATTTTGCATTTTGATAATGGAGGCTCTGAATTATGCTAATTTATTTGCCGCTTTCGATTTCACTGTTCCCATAATAGCCTCCAATATTTCGGCATGCCATCCACTGTCATGGCTTTAGTTTAAGGCGGCAGTTTCAGTTTCATGTCATTCATCGTGGAGTAATTATCATCATTATCTTTAGGGCATCCAGGGAGAAGGGCATGGTTTTGCCGAGCATTAGCGGACAGCCTATGAGCGCGTACATTTTAAATGTTTTATATTTTGTTCCGTCAATTAAGCTGAAGCAGTGATTAAGTCTTGCGAGAAAGAAAATTAATCTGTTGCTTTCCTATTGTAAACAGTCTCGCTTAAGGCAGTTTCTTGTAGTAAACTGTAGGGGTTTTTTGTAATTATCCGTTATGCAAAACTGTTTAATGTTTGTTTACGTAGCTTCTACGCAGTAGCAGCTATTACGGATAATCCAAGATTACTTTAGAGCATACGGGGGAAAATGCGTAGGTTATAAACAGATGATTGTTTATTTTCTTTTCGGGATTCGATTATACGTAGAAACTCCTGGTACTACTTACTGCGCACAATGCAGATCTGCTCTATCGCATTCATATTTCTCTTTTTGCTGTTTTAACTTTCTCGTACCATGTTGAGTGCGACTGTCATTCATGAACTGATGTTGAATATCCGAAATGAAGCACTTGTTTGTCATATCTATTACGTCAGCGTAACGCTGTGATTGTACATAGAGTTGTGGCTTTACCTATGAGATTTTTGCCTAATAATTTGCATATCTGTCGTTTTGCAAATTTCTCAGCTCAGGTTTCTTTTTCAGTCTACTGTTTCGCTGAACACCGCAAAAGAACTGATGCAGTTTGCTGGAGGCGAAGAAAAAAACATAGAAGAGGTATACGGTTTTGTCGTTGATGCGATGCTGCTTCCAGTACATTGGTTTTAAGTTTGTGAAAGGCCTCCATCAGCTGGGCATCAATGTAGTAGTAACTGGAGGGAAGCTAGGCGACTTACATGTCCACTTTTTGAATAAATACAAAATGCTTGGCGTTAAAGTTGGAAGTAAGTTTGATCTTCGTCGGCTATGCCGTTCCGTTGGTGCGGTGGCAATACCTACATTGGTAAGACCGCGTGCTTTTCCCTTACCAGGTAAGTTTTAATGTCGTTTTAGCGCACTCCCGCTATCGAGGAAGTGGGCGAATGCGATGAAGTGTACATCGACGAAATCGGCAGTGACGAACTTGCATTCTTTAAACAAAGTTAGTTGTCTCATGTAACAGCTTGATTTTGGCTTTTGCTTTTCGTTGTAGACCTGACTGCGGGGCATATTGCTACCATCATAATTCGTGGTTCATCTGCCAACGTAATGGATGATACCGAAAGAGCAGTAATAGATGGCATAAACAATTTCCGCGTTTTGACGAGGGTATTGTTTTCATGTTGTTAAGCATGGCTTAAATCTGTCCTTCTTTTTAGGACAACCGCCTTCTTGCTGGCGGTGGTGCGGTTGAGTTTGAATTGGCTCGTCAAATAGAGAAATATGGCGCTGTATGTTACGCTTTATCCTTTTATTTATCTTGTCAGTTATTTGCTTCAGCTGTGTCCTGGAATGGAGCAGTATTCAATTAATAAATTTGCGGTCTCGATGGAAGTGCTGCCGAAGCAGTTGGCAGACAATTCTGGTGCAAAAGTGATAAGCTCATCGGCTTGAATGCGTATGTTACATATCAGCTTTTCAGTCGATTAATCTTTTATCTCAATTACGTACTGTTCATCAAGATGGCAAAAAAACGTATGGCTTGAACGTAACGGTAAAATTTTGTTCGTTGCATTTCTGAGCTATCTTACGAAGGCGAATTGTAGCCCGAAGGTACCACCGTTGCCGATATGGTACCGTTAGGCATTTATGATCCTTACCTGACGAAGTATTGGATGATTAAGTTGGCAACAAACCTGGCAGTTACTTTGCTCAGCGTTGACCAGGTAGCTAGGATAAATCTATGCTCCTGTACATTCAATTTCGCTTTCAGATTATTATGGCCAAGCAGGCTGAAGGACCGATGCCTAAAACTCCAGGAAAGGTAGACCCTGGTGATGAGGACTAAATGTTACCGCTTGAGCGGGCCGCTGAAACAAACTTTGAACAAATAAACGTTGGGCTTTCCTGTTGTGCTTGTTGTAAACAGAGGATACAACTTAAATCCGAGATTTTTAAATCAGTGTTTTGGGAGTGAAATCAGAATTACAGAGAAGGTTGCTAAGCAGTATGAAGCCTCGCGGTGTTCACCGCTCTGGGTTGCTGAAGCAGCAGAACAAATTGCACAATACAGGTCGCCATCGAAGCAAAGGACAACTTGATGCTAAGAAAAAAGGTTGTATGCTTTTGTTAACTATGGTGCATGTTTCAATTCATTTAGGTCGGACAGCTAATATTTTGAGCGTCAGAAAGCACGGCAAACCAATTAGCAAAAAGGACAGAAGAAACAAGGTTAAACAGTATTTAACAGCGCTTTTAACGTGTTAGCATTTTTGTTGCCTTAAGAGGAAACAGCTTCGCTCATTAAAACGAGAGCAAGCAAACGAAAGAAAAGGAACAGGGATTCATTTACGGCCACCAGTTGTAGTTGTTAGTTGTGTTGCTGAATTTTTAAACTGGAATCATCTGTCGAATGTTGCAGTGCATCTTGTCGCTGTCCCGCAGTATCGATCCTAAAGATATCCTCTCACGTCTAGTGCAAAGCAGATACAAGGACAGCGTTGTTGAGTCGGAAAGAGGCCTTACATTTCTTAGGCAAGACATGCCGAATTTACTCGTTCATTTTCATGCATTTTTGCAGGTTGCCTGAAAGAAGAAGCAGATTCTGTTTCTTGTGTCCTGATGCAATTAACATGGTGGACGTCCTCGACTCTTTAAAAGTACTAACTCTTAGAAACAATTCCAAAAAAGGCATAGTATCATTGTCGCTTGCAATGAAACGGTTGCCTTTCAAAAACATAATTCGCTTCTTTATCATTGCTTGATAATTTTCCGTGTCCACTTTACACTGTTTAACTGCCTGCCAGGCCGGGTTTGTTCTTTTGCGATTTCAGAGCAGCTGAACAATATAGGCATGTTCTTACGCTATAGTCAAAAATGAACATCGCGATCCCCCCCCCCACCGTTATGCTTATATTTTTGTAAAGCCAAATTTTTCGTAAGCAATAATTTAAAGTTTCACTATTTTTGCGATGATTTGTTTATTTACCTTTCTATCAGGGCTTAGCATTCTTGTTACCGATGTCAGAGTGTGTTCTATGCGACCTGCAGGTGTCAACATATGCGGTGCGGTTCTACGAATTACTTTTCTTTAGGTGGCAGAACTGGTACTGTTCGTGTGGAACGGGCAAGACTATGAGCTAAGCGACTATTTTCTTCCTCTTCTTTCCAGTATTCTCGCTCAGGGCTTACCGTCTTTTTTCAATGTGCTTATTGTAAGCAAGCTAGCCAATTTTCACTTTACGCCTTTCGCTTAATGCCATTTTAGAATCCGTTTGAAAAAAACGTGAAGTATGAACAAGAAAAAAGGTGCCTTACCGCAATGGCTGAGAAATGGTCAGTTTTGTGCTCCTCTCTGTCGTATTGTTTTGCTTATGCTTTTTCTAGGGGATTGAAAGGAAGATTTTATAAGTTGGATACAGTGAAGGAGCAAGACGCGCTTCTTCGATTGATGTCTAGCTGTTCGACAAAGCCCTTGTCCCTTCAGGAGCACAGAACTCGCCTTTTAGTGGAATCTTGTACCATTGCAGAATCCAACTCTGAGGTTTTATTGAACCTTCAACGGAACGTTATCTCATTAAAACGTTGATATATGCTTTGGTAGACAGGCTTGTGTACCCTTCGCCTCTGCGGATATGTACGTGGACCCAGTCTAGATGTAAATCGCTTGGTGCACATACCGGGTTGGGGAGACTATCAGTTGACCAGCGTGGACGTTCTTCTCGATCCTCATCCGCTGCACGAATTTCAGCAAGTATGATGTGCCACGCAGTTTGCTTTCAATTTTGATTGCTTAATAATTTTAGTTTACCATTAATGGCTTTCCAAACTTTGCCGTTGCGAGTCCAGAATGTCAGGAAAAGCTTTATAGCGAAATTGTAATGGAACAAACAGCCTTGGAAGAGGCAGCACCCATTACTGAAGCTGAGCTGCAGCTTGAAGGCAGCATTGTTTTCGAATTATTTGCATTACGATCAATTCCAGTGCTTCTTAGGTGATTTCATGCAACATCCAAAACATCTCTTTCCGAAAGGTACGTCGGAATATCAGGCAACGTGGATGATGGACCTCCAAGAATGTGCGGAAAATACACTCGAAAGTGAAAACGTAGTGACAGTAATATTTATTATTTGTGTTCCCATAAGCGTTATCCGCATTTATTTTGCTCTATTAATAGATTTCTACCGATGGAACAAACGATGAAGCATGTAATTTGGAAGTAGGGTCAGCCTCATCCGAAAATGATGTACGGTCTTCACGGGAGTACTGTTACTGTGTTTGACAATTCCTTTTTAGGTTGAAATGTTAGATTATGAGGAAACGGATACAGGCAGCGGCCCTTGCGAGCAATCTGCGGCTGCGGATTGGCAAGTACAAGCTTCAGCTCGTTATGAACGTGACAGCTGGTAATTTTAGGTTAGCCAGGGTTCGGGAAGAGCGGGAAGACAAGCTGTTCCCAGATGAAATAGATACGCCGGCTCATGAGCCAGCTCGCATCCGTTTTCAAAAGTATACTCTAAGTAGTTTGGTTTAAGTGGATTTTAAAATGATTTCTTTTAAGGTATAGAAGTTTGAAAAGTTTTCGCACGTCGTTCTGGGATCCGAAGGAAAACCTTCCCCGTGATTACGTCAGAATCGTGCACTTTAAGAACTTTTCGGTCACCAAGAAGCGCATATTGGAGCAAGAAGTTAAAGGGGCTGTTGTAAGTGCTTTTAACGGTTTGTACTCCTGTATTTGATTCAATCGCTTAGGACGGTTGGTACGTGGCGGTATATGTGAAGGGTGTAAAAATCGAATGTGCAGAATGTAAGTATTCTATACGTGACGGTTACTGCGCCGATGTTAATCTTGTCGTTATAGTCCTGTGCAATTTTTCCCATCCATTGGTTGTCTACTCACTGCTGCCAAACGAGCAGAAAATGGCTCTTTTGAATGTTCTGCTAAGAAAGCACTCCCTTTGTGATCAGCCGATTAGGTCGAAAGATGAGTTGCTGTTCCAAATTGGCTACAGGCGCTACTTTGTTTCTCCGGTTTTCTCTCAACACACAATAGCGGACAAACACAAGGTTTACTCTTTCTGTCTAGTAAAACACCGCCTATACACTGCTTGTTATTATTTAGGTGGAACGTTTTCTACCCGAAAATGCTACAGTAGTTGCTTCATTTTTTGCTCCCGTAATGTTCCCGCCAGCAGGTGTGTCAGTGTTTAAACTTGGTACAAACGGTATTTAATACTTGCAGCGGTGCTGATTGGCGAATGACGTTTTTGGTATTCCAGGTCAGCTTTCCCTAGTCGGAACTGGGAGCTTGATGAACGTTGATGCGGATCGCGTGATTTTGAAGCGCGTTGTTCTTTCCGGACACCCTTACAAGATCAACAGACGGCACGCAGTGGTTCGCTATATGTTTTTCAATAGGGGTAAGATTTTTGTTTTTCAATAGTTTGATTCAAGAAACATGGTAGGGTTTATTTGCTTTGTATGTCTTATATTTTCGTACACCACAATCTACACTTGTTCATTTACTTATGTGCAAAGGGGCATAAGAAGAAACTTAAATGTAAGGGGAGAAAAACACCCAAACACCTGTAAGAAGAACCATAAGTGTAAGGCAAGAAAATACTTAGGTTTATTCAGGCACAGCGATGTCATCATTTTCTGGGACGTCTTCATAAATATCCAAAGTCTGAATTCCGGCCTAAATTTTTTGCGACTCCATTTTTAGCACGAAAGATTACAGGTGTGAATGGAAAACATGTAAGGTTCTTTCCTATTGCAGATGACGTTGAATGGTTCAGGCCTGTTGAATTGCGCACAAGAAGCGGTCGTCGCGGCTATATCCGAGAACCTATTGGTAAGCGTTGTTTATGAAATCTTTTTGTCACCGTTTGCTTTTCAAGGTACTCATGGGTATATGAAATGTAGCTTCAACGCTCAGCTGCCATCTCAAGATGTTGTTTTCATTGACTTATACAAGCGAGTCTTTCCTAAATGGACCTATGATCCACTTGTTGATCAGCGACTATTTGCTGAAACTTGCTCTAAGATGGATAGTTCGTAATTTATTCATAGTAAACTGCTTGCTCAACTGAGCTAACTAATAGCCGTTTTCACTTGCTGCGAGTTTTTGAATGATGTCTCTGTCAGATCACTGACTTACTTCAATTCTTTTGTGCATAGTTTGTTGGGAAAGATTCGCCACTTGCATTTGATTTAGCCGGTTCAACAAGTGTTATTGTGGTACCCGCGGAAGGTAAGATAATTTTAGCCATTACAAATGCTTTCCTTTCTAATCGCCTAACACGCAGTTTTTACACTTTTCCCGCTGACATTTTGGTTGACTTTTATTAAGCTGCTCGTTAAATTTGTTCACAGTTCGCTATTTCTAAATTCCGTGCAGGTGAAGCCTTCTCTGTTTAAGCACGTGCTCGCAGTCTGGACAGTCTGATGGACATCACCATGGAAAGTAGTATTTCTCGAATTTCACGTTCACCTTTTCATGTCGAAGTATGAATATACATTCATCGGAATTTTTAGGTCATTAAATTTTTTTAAGATTACCCCTTCAATGAATTATGAACTTAAAAATGTCATCCAATGTGATATTGCTCAAGTAAAGCAAGTTTTGCTTGAATTCGCTAGTGGCTGCCTAGAGATTCGCAACTTGATTGTCGAATGCCGTGAAGTGTATTTGCCTGCTTTATGTGTATACAACGCTGAGATACAACTCTGTAAAGCTTTCTTTGTCGCCACGCTGTACTACTCATGATTCTGTAGGTTCAGAGAAACGAACTGAGACAGAAATCGTACGCTCAGTGGGTCACCTGCTTCCGTTGTTAAAGGTTGTTGCATTTGAATTTGCGTATTGTTGTATTTATGTTGCGGCCTTAATTCAGGATCTTCTACGTTTCGTTCGTCGCTGCGATGCGGCAATTCATCGTCTTATTTCTCTTATGCATAAGGTTTACTATGAAGAGTAAGGCAATTTTTAACTTTTTAATTCATTTTTGAAGTCGTTTAATTCAAGACTACCGTCGAAATGGAAGACCAACCACTTGCATCTCCCAACTGTTTTCAATTTTCTGGCTGAAATCTTGGCGTCGCTTGTATCCCTCGACATGGCCATTCAGATGCACGGTAGTCTTAAAGACGACTGGAGAATATATTCACGGTACGTATCGTTTACTCGTCTTGGTTTTCATTAGCCAATTAATTTCAGTTTTACAAAAACTATTTGTAAAAGTGATGTTGCCACTGAGGCGGAAGCAGCCAGGATGAAAACAGTTGAAAAAATATTGAAGACGATTGATGAGGAGTTGTTTAAGGGCTGTATCTTTAAGGTTTTATCTCTACTGAGCTTCCTGCAGCGGATTAATAAATTGTTTTGTAGAATTGCGCTGCGAAGAAAAATGCAGAGAGCACAATAAGAGTAAACGAGAAGCTCTTGCGCCAGTTTTCCTCTATGACTAGAACCTATGCACTGAAAGCTGACAATGCTTATTGTAATATTTCTGTACATGAATTTCAATGGCTAATCGTATTCGTTTTAGCATATGAATGCGACATGGAAAGACATATTATGTGTGCTTGTGCTCTGTTGTCTTTCGGGCATCTCTATTTTAGGCGAATCGACAAGAAACTGGTCCGCTTTTTTTGGAAACGGTATTCCAAAGTATATATTCTTTACTTGTTCTCATATGTTCAATGCTCGTTGAGTTTGTACGTTTAGACTTCCGCCTTTACGTTCTGTTGCAAAATACGTTGGCACGCATGCGAATTTCTCTGTCATACTTTGCCTGATATCGGAGGCATTGTTGATACTAGTTCAGTCCTTAACGTGCCATCAGAATGCAACATCGACGTTCCTTTCTCCAGTCAAATGTTCGATCTTTCTCACCATGAGTTCGTATCTCTCGAAGTTACAATAAATTCAGCGTGCAGCCCGGAGTCAGTGCTACGACAATCTCCTAGAAAATTCACTTCAATCTTATTCAGAGTAAGTGTTGCTTCCATTAAAAAGATGAACCATCACAACTATTATTGCCAAAGTGAATTTTGCAACCATTCAATATGAATTCTGTATCCTGTTGTTTTCCTTAACGCTTCGTCATGCAAGCTTTGCTTTGCGTATTTTGTTTATGTCAATGCTTATCAAGGATAGTCTCCCGATGAGGATAGTAGACAGATAAATTAAGTAATGTCTACGCATTGATACCAGTTTTATCTGAAACTTTTCCATGTAGCAGTCGCCGGCTTCAAAACTTGCTTTCACCTTTACTTTGGGCCTCGTTGATAACATTAGCCTTTCACTTCCTGTTTTACTTTAGGTACTGCAGTTGTCAACGGAAGTAAAGCACGAAAGTCAAAGAGTGATTTCTAATTGGCTGAAGTCAACTTCAATGGTAGAAAAGTCTTCGCTTGAAAAATGTGTTCGCTGCCTTAAAGCAGTCAAGGTTAGTTTGCCGTTTTTTAAATTGTAAACTTCGTAATGGTTTCATTCGTCACTTAACGTTTTTCCGACGCAAATGTGCGGCAGTTAACAAACTTCACATACTGGATATGCCTTCAGCAGAGCTTAAAAACGAATTGCACGTAACAGCGACTTCCGTAACGCACCGCTGAGTAATGTTGGTTCATTTAAACTCCTCCTAAAAGCTGGACTCGAGAAGTCCGGAAAGCTACGAATTAAGGTTTAATTTCCCAAATTTATTTGCCTTTTTCAGCTTTTTCAATTTGGGACATTGAAAATGGGACTCCTTTTGACCGTCCCTCAGCGTTTGACAATATTTGTACAGGATCAAACCGTTCATTGAATTTTTTGAAATAAGGAACCTTTTGCGGTGACTTTTCCTGTCCTCATTTTCAATTCGTTGGTGAGGAAAGTTGTCCCTGCTAGCTCTGCGTTGCTGCAGTGTCACAATAAACATTTTTGTCCAGTGAGAGTACACGCGACCCGCCCTTTGTGAGCCTCCTTGTCTATAATGAATAATTCAACGTGCAATGTTTATTTTTATTGCCTCCAGGCAACTGCACTCTTTTTGTAAAATTAGCTTCCTGTTTTCTGCTAAGCACTTTTTGTTCACCTTCTGCCAGAACATATTAATTTGTTTCGTAAGTGCATCGCGTTTTCTTCAGAATGAAATTCTTTTGTACATCCCTGCTTATATGCCACGCTGTACTTATCATTTAATGTCACTCCATGTCCTCTGCAAGCAAGTAGAGTTAGATTTTAACGTGGGGCGCTCATGAGAAGTTTCAGCTTTACTCGTGAAATGGAGTGTCAGGTCTAGAAAAAGGAGTATCTCCAACACATGCTGCTTTTCCAGTATAATGAAGGATTGAGCGTTGTCGCAGCGGCTGGAAAGACCCACACAATTTACGGTAACGAGGCTATCAGCGATCGAGCAGCCAGAAAGTAATTTTCCACCTTGGAGAGGAAAAATTTGATCTGAGCGACAGTGCGACGTCGTGGTGTCCAGGCGATTTTGATGAAGAGAGACCGTTGGTTTTGAGCGAAAATAGGGTGTTTTCTAACGGGCGTGTTTATGTTCATAAGAGCTCACAGGATTTTTGTTCGTTTTTATTGATAAAAAGGTTGTCTTGAGCTTTTGGTTCACTGCGGTACCATCTTCAGCGTAATAATTCTTACAACACAGTCTCCGGATATGAGCAGGATTCAGAACCTGTGTTAAGAATTGTTCCCTCGAAGACGGTTTTTCCACAACGAGTTGAAAGCTCTGAACAACCCTTTTGTCAATAAAACGGACAAAAGTCCCACGAAATCTTATGAAATTGTAGGTTCTAGTACACGAGGTTCCACAGACAATCGACATGCGAACTGGATGAGAAAATGGGCTGAAATCACGTGACTGTAATTGCCAAATGTTGTCTATGGATAAGGTTCAAAAAATGGGATCTTCTGTGCCACATCAGCTGAAACAAGGTGACAAAATCTGGTGGGTTTCGGTACAGTCAAACCGTTGCCTAAAGTCATCCGTATTTTCTATTTCTAATTTGTGTTTTCTGCAGCATAGCGTAAGCAATGTTTCACTGTTTTCAGGCTATACAAAGATGTTTAATGAAGAACCAGCGTTACTGCGCAGATTTTCTCTTCCGATCAATGCAGCGGTTATCAACCTTGTTGTTAAAAACACTCGTTGCCGTCCGGGTTTGAAGTTAACTTTAGATTTTTTTTACCTTCTTTTCTCTTTTTAGCCTTCACTGATGTGCGACAGACGGTACAGAACAGTAGTTGATAACATGCTTGACGCTCTCAATGCTGGTTTGCACGTGCTTTCAAGACCAGTAACTGTCGAATCATGGGTAGTTTTAAATTTAGCCTTTTCGTTTGGCTTGGGAGTAAGAATCAGCGAGTTTGGCCCGTCCCGAAAGTTTCTGTTCTCGTAGGAAATTGTCCCGACTGACCAGATGAAGATTATTAACGAGCTTATGGATCAAATGAGTTTCATTGTCAATTACCGCGAAAATTTCAGTCAATGCTTCGATTTTTCATTCTTAATTTATGTTCCATGGTGGAAGTTAAATGATTCTCTAACTTCGCATCTCGAGAAAAGATGCGACTGTTCACACTCAGAGGTAATGTTTTTGCAACGCGCGTCTGGTTGAATATTTTTGTTTTGGCAGACGTTATTCTCTGCTTTGAACGACCATTTATCTCACTCCGCAGCAGTAGCTCTTGAATGGCGTAACTCTGATTTAATGCCAAATCTTGAGTTACGCATGTTGAATTGTCTTAGTCAGGTAATATTATTTATGTTCAAATGTGTACTAGAACAGTTTTTATAGAATCGTTTAGTGACGCTAGCAGACGCTGTGGAGAACAATCTTCGATTTTCCTTGTTTGGTAATTCCCAGCAGGAAACGCTGGTTTCGGCTAAAGAACGCCTGATTTGCATACATATGTTGCGGCAGTTGCCTTTTCGTGTTGGAGCTAGAGTTGTAAACATCAGGGGTGTGCAAACACGCAAAGGTCCATTCATTATTTGCCTGTTTATTTGTTTGCAGAATTTGTTCGACGACGTCTCGATGAAAACTTTTATAATTTGAGCACGGTAGCGTCTTACGACTGGCAGAGTTACGCAGAAATGCGTCATTTATCAAAGTATGAACTGCAAGTGCCCATGAGTGTTCCGAATTTGCCTTGTTGCAACCAAGAACTGGACTTAATAAGTATACTGCGTCAGTTTCAGACGTTCGTCGATGCTTACGCTTACAATTTGGACGATCAGGTAACGATGTATTAAAATACCTCATTCACTGTGAATCTTAAAGGCAACTGTGCTTTTAGTATTTCGTAGAAAAAATTAGGAAAAGCAAATACCAGAACATTTTTGGACTGCAACGTGCCTTACAGTCGATGAAGACGCATGGCCTTGGCGCCTTAAGCACTATAGTACTAACAATCCTTTGCGCACGCTCAGTGCTTAAGAGTTAATTGACATTTGCATAGATGAACATCGCTTACAAGTTTTTGACAAACAAATTACGTATATGCCTTGAACATATGCTCAGCCGTAGTTTTAAGTCCAAACTTGCTAAGGTATGCTCGTTTACTCGTCTTGTTTAATGGTATCATTTTTTACATTGTAGGAAATGCGCTTCATTCAAAATCTTCCTTCTGGTTCAACACGAACGGTAGAAGCATTTTCTGAACTTTGAAATGGTTCATGTCTCATGCTTTACTTTTACATTGTAGTATCCATATGACAGGGCTGAGGCTTTGGAACGAAATTTTAAATCCAGTACTGATACGGATGGACAGACTGATTTAGATCGGCTGCGTATATTTCTTACTGAGATCGGTGCATGTCTAATGCTTATAATCCATTTCGCTTTTATTTATTTATTTTTCAGGGAATGCCTTGGGATACCTGCGGTTGATTAGAAGCGCTGGGTTAAATATGTGTTTTGAAAGTCTTCGCTTGTTGCCTAACCATAAAGTTGATTTTGTGCAATGCAGCTGTTCTGAAGCCATGAATCCCACTTATGGTTTGTGGAGAGATGTCGCCAGTCGAACTGCTGAATGGCAACAAGGAATACTGAAGCATCAGGATTGCTTTAAAGTATGCACTAAAAAAACTATTCTTGCACATCCGTAGTTTCGTCACTGTACGCTTTTTTGTAAGGGATGCACAAGTTCTCATGCAAAGGGGATGCTGTGGCTTTTGTAAACTCTGCACAGCGTCGTCCAGAAAATCTTGGGCTTTTCATCAAATTCTATTTATAGACAGTCCCTACCTACCGCTGCTGATTGCAGTAAGTGCTCCCCGCGTGAGCCGATACCGAAAATTGGCAACAGTGAGTCTACTGCACTTAAGCGTAAACCAAAGCCGAATTTAATTACTTCTGTGTAACTATATAACGCACCCATAACACTGAAATAAACATATATTAATACTTCCATCTCATTTTGGATTTAGGCTTAGGCAGCGTAGACTCACTGCGGGTTGCGGTGGCTTCGTCGAAAGTTGTTTTGTAGACTGACGTTTTGTAAAATGTGTCGTAAAATGTTTCGCTGAATTTTTCATTTTACCAAAGGGTAGTTCGCCTAGACGAGCTGTAATCATGAATAGGCCAGAATCTTTAATGAGCGGAAATTTGGGTAGGCTGAAATGAAATCCCAACGAATGAAAGGATAAATGGCTGCCACATCATCCTTCAAGTGGTGAAGGCGGGAATAGACGATTCCCGAAAGCTTCACTAGGTAAACTTTCATCCACGAATATGGGGTATTGTCCGCATAGCTCACTGTTGAATTATCCAAGACATTTAATATTTTTGTTTTCAAGACCATTATTTTTCAAAACATCATGGAACTCATGTGAACTGCACCCTTACCCCCTGCTAAGCTATTTATAGAACGCGTTGCAAAGTTAGGCTTTTGCACAGTAGACTATTCCGTCATTATAAACCATTTCAAAGTTTGGACGGAGTGCATTTTTGTTATGGCTGAATTGGGCGCTAGGATTTATTTCTCCAATGTTTGAAGTGGGTGGAAGCTTTACTGCATTAAAAGAGTTTGCTATGACTTATAGTATGAAAGTTGTGGTTCGGTTCAGTAGCAGAGAAGAAAAAAATACTCTATAAGAGGTAATTCGCATAAACTATAAGTACCGCGTGTACGGCGTACAAGGTGCTGGTAAAATTCGAGACCGATTTTAGGCATTTATCTCATCTCAGACTAGACAGAAGATGCACGTTCAACCCAAGTGAAAGTCAACACCCAAAAAGTAATAGAATAAACGTGCATATTGTGAATGGGGTTACTTTGCATGAATTGCCGCTGCTGCAAGTGGGGCAGCACGAACTGAAGAGCGTTTTTTACTTCCATCAGGACAAGTCCGCTTTCAAGCAAAGCATTAACTGATTGCTACTTGTTGGTAATATCTAATTCTCAAGATAAGTTTCTGAATGAACTTGACGCGTGCCATAATAAGAGTAGTAACGGTATCAACAGTGCTTGAGACTGATAGCCATGGCATACGAGATTTAAAACTTATGATTCGCGTTATTGCTTATATGAGTTTTTGAATTTTCAGCTCCTTATCAAAACATTTGCAACTGAATTTCGAGGAGATGACTTTCCTGCAGCGCAAAATTTTTACTCTGTAATCCCTGCTTTAGTACGTTTGCACTTGGTTTTGTTTGCGTCTCTGATACTTTGGCGATGAATTTTTGCAGACACTTAATTTTGCTAACCACTGCCTTGTATACAAAGAAAGTGTTCAGCATTACTACGAAAATGGTTTGTCGTTTACTGATGACGGATTTGCAGTTGGTGCGAAAATTTTAGCGGGAAAAGCAATTTGGCTAAATACTTTCTCTTTAGGAGTAGCTTTCTTGTTGAATATTTTGGGTCAGTTTGATCAATTCACTTCACTCAGATGGTTCACTTCTGTTTCTTCCAAGATATCCGGTGACAAAGTGAGTTGGAGCATTATTTTTGCCTTGTCAAATTCTGCATGTGATCATTGCAGCAGTCGTTAATGAAAGAGCTGCTCGGTACTGCTGATAAAACGTTGCAGCAAACTGTCTCATTTCGAATTAGACAGAAAGAGGAGTTTGAACAAGTTAGTAGTTGTTTCGTATTATTCGTGTCATACTTGAGCCTTTGATCATTTAAGGAGCTCGTCAAGGTATCTGACGCTTTGGCTTCGTCGCGTATGTTCTTCCACGCGGATATGACATACGAACTAGTTCCTTCGAACTCACTCAACTTGTACTTACTGCCATTTTCATTTACATCTCTACTTGTGCTATTTGCAGGAAGTTTACTGAAGATACTTGACGGAATCTACAAGATTTGTATTCAATGTGCTTCTAGCCTTTTCCAAATCCAAGCCTTTATCGTTTTCTTCATTCTTTCACAGTGAAGTCGGATAAATGGGTTTTAAAATTCAAAAATTGGTTCCGGTAACCGTTACTGAAATTCGGATCACTTTACGGTATGTTTAAAGTTTCCGAATGCAGTTAACATGTCCACCCCGTTGAATTGTACTTGCACCTATTGCAAGGCAAACTGAGACCCTGCATTTTTCCGCCTGTAACAACGATTGAAGTTGCAATGTTCCCAGACAAGCTTCAAGAACAGGATCAGTGTCAAGGGTCTCAAGGAGGGGTGGCAAAAGAAGGCAGTGCCAAAAAAAAGAACGCTAAGGAAAAGGCTGATTTACGAGAAGGTTCTCCAGACCATCGCGGGAAGACAACGAAACAGGGCAGCAAAAATCCATGCAGTGAAGAAAGTGCACCCACGTTCACCGAACCGGACATGACGGACTATGATACGTCAGATCGTATATCTAATCTAACTGATAAGGAGAAGAAAAACGTGAAAGTAGGGTGGTTTGCAAAGTTTCTAGTCTAATCACGGTAATAATTCATAAATATTCTGTTCAGAATCTGCCGCGTCTTAGCCGAAAAGATAGGCACAAATATCGCTGCGCATTTCGCTTGTTTGACAAAAACCACGACGGCAAGGTAACTGTTGCCGAGCTAGCTGCAGGGATGCAGGCATTGAATCAAAAGTTCACTAACGAAGAGGCAGCAAACATGGTGCATCGTTATGCTGAAAACAGTAAGTGATCCGCTACAGTTAGCTATTTGTTTGCAAAAGCGAGAACTCTGCACATTTCCATAATTCGAAAGCCTTTAGGAATAGTTTATCCTGTGAATTTACTTTTACGTTTAATTATGCCCAAAAATAATTTTAACTTCGCACGCATATAGTAAGACCTTCGTATCCGCGGCTAATAGTGAATGCGTATAAACGCGCGTACACAACGTGACTCTAATACGAATACATGTTAGCTTCGTGCAAAAACAAGATAGTTGATAGGAACGTTTCCCAGATAGCCTACCGTCAATTCGTTCTTCAACGGTCCATATTAGCGAACCCGTGCTCCTGCTAGGTCTCTTACCATCGAACATGTGTTCCTTCGGTAGCGGTCAAAATTTTGAAAGTCGAAATACCGAATAGGTCGAAAATACACTGTACGGTGTAGCCTTGTGGCAGTTCTGCATTGACATCTAGATAAGAAATGTACTTGAGTAGAAACGTTATTATACTGATCTTGCTTGTAGTAGGTGATCTAGCGAACAAGAGCATTAACACTGTTTGCTGAATATTCAACGTGTAGGTGCACCATTTTTGGCCGTTGATAAAGGAGCACATAGCGGCATTTGCTTATCACCCATCAGCAAAGAAGCATGGGACGATATTAGTAACCATGCGTGTCAGAAGAAAGAATACGTTAGCGCCATAAAAAATGAATCAGTTCCTGACAATCCCCCCACCAGACATGTTTTTAATTTCTCAGTTTGATTGGCGCATCATGAATTGTCTGGATGCCGTTTTTGCTTTTTATGCAAGTTACAGACTATGTAATGTTAAATTGTATGACAGAGAGCATGGCGACGTTAGGTACAGAAATTTAGCTGCCTATACATATGTGTCGCAGTTCTGAAAATTACCCGCGTCACGTAACTTTCTTATTTATGCTAATCAGTGGGATTATCACGGATGATAAAAGCTGCTTCGAATTCTAGTTCTTTCAATGGTTTCGTGCTGTTTTATTCTTGCAAAACGGGATGGTAAATTGCCAAATATGAGTTCTTAGTAACTACATAATGTCTAGGGAATTATAGGAAAAAAGATAACGTTGTTTGCATGATCTTCAGTAATAATAATATGAAACGTTCAAGGTCTTTGTTGTCGTTCCGTTAGTTTGAGTTAATAAAACGTCAGCAATGGTGTTCCACCTTTACGTTTATTTTGCTTTCAATCTTTTGTTCTTGTTTTAACAGCAGCTAAAAACGTGAACAGTTTGTTCCTAGCGGATGATCACATCAGATTAATTTATACGGTGTATATACATTGACTTAATTAAATGAGTAAAATTTGTAAACTTAGATGATGGTACCGTAGACTTCAGAGGGTTTCTGAAAATTATGTGCGACAACCCTACTTTTCTGGACAAAAGCGCTGAAGTGATAATTGCTTTCCAAGTAACAGATGAGAAGCTGCATTGCCGAAAGAATAATAAATTATTAACGCTGTCTTAGATTTTTGACCGAGACAGAGACGGGTACATAAACCAGGATGATGTCAGGAACGGAGTAGCTACTATGGGTATAAAAGTAAGCGATGCTGAAATCGCCTCTATGTTTCAAGCTGGCGACCATGACAAAGATGGAAGAATAAACTTTAAAGGTTAAACGGCGTACATTCCATAAAATCTTATTGCGTGCTTTGAAAATTCTCCTTGTTTAGAATTTGTTCAAGTGTGGGTAGACAGCGTCAAGCGGTCCTGATTCACCCGTATTAAAAACAGCTCTGCTATGTTAAATATTGTCGTGACATGGCTGGCCGGGAACAAAAGCACTAATAATAAGCATAATAACAAACTTCCAGCGTATTGCTAGTGTTTTAAAAATAAATAAACGAAGTAATCGATAGCTAATTCGCAAAAAAATTAACGCAATTCGTTACCAAGAAACCAGCTTTTCAAATAGTTCAATGTTGTCACATTCATTGGAAGACACAAAGCTTTGCCAAACTGAGCTTTTCTAATGGAAGAAGCGGTTTTACTTGCTTCTATTCTACCATTACGAAAGGATAACTAAGTGAGATTGTTAACTTTAAAAGATTACGCGCGGGAGATGAAGCTCACTTGCGTTTATCCACTCTTTTCTGACATTTTCGAAGGAAATTTAGTTCGAGATAATGTACACCACTTTCTTTGGTAATCAAGGTTACTGTGCGTTTATGGATCACTAAAATTGCAATTATTTGCCGTGTACATTTCACTCAGTTCATTTTGCGTCAGTTTGTTTAAAGAAGAGATCATTGTGAGGACATTTGAACCCATCATGTTGCTGCAGAGGAACAACTAAACAGTGGCTTTAAAATTCATCAAAAGATCGATCGCCCATGGTTTAACTCGTTCCTCAACCAGTGTTCTAGCTGTAACTTAGTGTATATATGCTGTTATCATCAAAAGGTAGGATAGTAATTTGGACAGATATTCATGCTTTCACTGACGACATCAGTCGCAAAGAAACTTATACACAGATAGCATTTTAGTTCGGCTGTAAAACTGCAAATGATAAGCTGATTCTTCAGTCACATCGTTACTTGCACCTAGCTCGTACTTTTAACCCTTTGGCTTTGCTGCTTGTTGGCTGTGATTATGAGCTTGATAAATCGTTAATGGGAGCTTGTACATTTCTTCATGTCTTAATAAGAAGTCAACGAGCCAGTTAACTAGTATGCATTAGCTCTTTAGCCCCATTTACTTTTAACATAATCAAATGACCGTATTTTTCTGGCACTTAATGTTTACTAATGAAGGATGTGTTGTTGCACTTGCTGTAAACTACCCCATTCTGCTTTCTGCACAGATTTCCAAGAGCTCCTCCTCGTTTAATCAGCTACTGCTGTTAGTGTCTTGTGCTTATAGGTTTTCTGCCTGACGGCAGTGCATTGACATCATGCGAGTAGTTGAAGCACTACTGATAATGCAAAACATAAGCGTTAAAGATAGTTGGACTTAATTTACATGAGCTAACCGTCAAGAGAGTTTACCGTCTTTCACGTTTCTGCCTAAATCAGCAGCCAGTTGTTAGCGTGATTCTTTCTCATTCGTTAGATATCTCGCGTCTAATTTGCTCAGCTTAGAAAGCGTTGAGGTCTTTAGACCTTTTTGCTGCTCAAACGGAAGCCCACTAGCGAAGCCAAAGTGCCAACTATGCAAGAGTATAACCAGAAAACAGGATCTCTTATAGCGGTGTATAGACTTTCATTGCGCATGCATACGGTGTGCATGCTTTAATTAAAGAAATCGAGAAGAAATGGAAGTCAGGAGCTGTTGGTACCCAAAATCCGTCACCATCGTAAGAAATAGAGTGGGGGATCTTATGATAATGCACTGCTTGGTCCTTTTAACATTTGTTCTTTTAAAGTAACACTATTGTGTCTAAAAGTGTTGCCAGAGGCTAACCAGCTGTTGTATTCATAATGATCACAAGCCTACCATAAAGTGGGTCTTGAACAGTAGCAGACAAATAGTTGCATCTGTGCATTGAAAAGTGGTGAATGGATTGCATACGTGAGCTGAAGTCCCTGCTCTTGTGCTTGTCATTTTCCCTGTTAATTTATTATGGGACTCGAAATAACTCTGATCTGAAAGTATCCTGTTTTGTCCTGACGCAAAAACTTAAAAAAATTCTTACCTGACTTTTAGTTTTAGCATATAATGGCAATTCTTGATTTCGTGCTCATAACAAAATCCTTTTGTGCAAACGAAATATTTCAGGTGCGCTGAGCACAGACGAAATTTTTGCTGTACTGCTCGCGTGCAGCGTAACGCAGAGACCAGCAAAATTATTAAACTTTCCACGCTTACATGAAAGTAGCAATTTTTTAGAGCAGCAACAGACTCGCTGCTTTCTTAAAGAAATTTAAGGAATAAAAGCAGTGCATTTAAGAAAATTATTTCCCAAGAAAACTGAACGCTTTTCAAGCGGTGTAAAAGTCTTCACATTCAAACTTCCGTACAGTCGTTTCTGTCCCCAGTCTTAGTTTCTGAAGTTAGACCAGACAAGCGCCCTACCAAAAAATGGATGACCGGTTATTAACGAAAAAATTACTTCCCGAATTCCTACTCTCGAGCAAGCTTTCTTAAACAGAAGAGTGCCTCAGTAACTTAACATGATGAAGGAAGTTTACAGAAGCATTAATAATTTCTGTTCGATCAAAAGCTTTTGTATCAGCAGTTTTCTCTTCCGAGCTTATAATTTAATCTTAAGTAGCTCGCAGTTGCATAGAATGAAAAGAATGGGTCCAGACGCTTCTGGATAAGCTAAACATCGTTGGCCACCTTTTTATGACACGCGGCACTTCTGTTCTAACGAGCGTAGTTGCTAACATCGTGCGATGTCTCATTGCTAAAGGGGATAAGCCAGCGTCGCCAATGTTTTTATACTAATGACTCACAAAGGTGTAGCTTCTCATTGAACATTCATAAATGGCTAACAAACGTGCATGAGCACCATTCGGCAGCATTTCATGTTGGATTCTGAAACCAAGGAGAATTGAAAGATCTAAAACACTGCATCTAGGAAAGCTACTGACTCAAAACTCTTGGAGAGCACGAGGACTTGAAGCCTGGCCTAATTTTAAATTTTTGGTGGTCTCAGTCGTCCTGGCTCCACGCCCAGTTTCAACGGCTGGCCATCTATAAAAAATTTCAAAGTAGCGGCAAAACTAAGGAGGATGTCAGTTTAAGGACTTCTATTTTTCCGTAATGATGGGAACAGGCGAGTCCTTAAAGCCGTGGCATTTGTCTTTGAAGTTTCACCGATGAAAGTGCTTTCAAAGTTAACGGCAGTGGAACCTTAATGTTTTTTTCTCAATGCACGTCGAAGTTCAGATTAACAGTCACCATTCTGCATAGATTTAATATGCATTCATGTTGAAAACAAGCTAAACACGCGTTGTAGGGCGTCTGCAATTACCTGCAGTGACTGCTGGACAAGCGCGGGTGCAGAATTCAACCATACCGATATCATTTTTACGCGATATGCCATGAATGAATGGCATGCTAGCGTTCTCTGACTTGCAAATATGTACGGGCGATCTTTTTATTATGCTTAAGACGTTACTTAATAGTTCAGATCGCAACTTTTAACTTGGATTATTATGCAAGCGACTGAGTGGTTTATTCTCTGTATTTGGGAGAGGTTATGTTTCATGGTAAAGGTACAGGTTCTTCACTTACATAAACGCTTTTCAAAGTAAATACGGATATCTGGTGTTTTTGTTACTGCTTCTGGGATATATAATTAAATGCTGACTATGAGAAGAAAGTTTCGAAAGCTCCTTGTTTAAGCATTCAAGAAAATTCACCTGTTTTGTCTTTCGGTCTTCTTAACGACAACTGATACTTGTGGCACTAGTGAGCTTCAGCCTTTACCCGCTTAAGCCGACTAAGGAATAATACTGTTGCCGAAAAAATATCTAAACGTTGTTTTCGAAGCTTTTTTGACATAGAAACAAAGTAATTATGTCCCCAGAGGCTTTTCTTATATTGAAAGATTAATGAGACCTGTAAGTGACAGCGTCTCTCGTTGAACAGGGACAAAAGCTAAGAGACCAGTAAGTTACGGACTAATCAAGCAACCACGACTGATTCCAAAGCAAAAGTTATGTAACCCTTATTTATAACCCAGGAGCGTACCATTCTATGGTAGAATGTTGTCGGTGAAACTCGTAAGTTTCGAAGGGTTTTCCTAAGTTCAAGTTAACCTACGCTTTCTAATAGACTACCTCATCTGGGTATTACGTATACAATGCGTGATTCCTTTTCTGCTCAGTAAGCACAGTGCGAGAAAGCAGTTTCAAATACGATTAATTAACCTTAAGCAGTTTTCAAGTATTCCATTTTTAATCTTACACGAAATACTGAGATCACTGTCTGAACTTTTCTATTAAGTGAAACGCTAAGGAGAATGAAGTCACCGCTATTAATATTACAATTTAATATGTGAAGAACAAACTCGGCAACGTTTCAAAGCATGCAGGTTTCGAAATGCTAATGCGTTCGCAAAATAAGGGATACTGACTGGAGAAATGATGAAAGAACAGGTTAAAAGCAATCTCTTCTGTCTAGCCTACTGACTTGTTAGTTTTAAACAAGGCATTCATTATTTTGAAAGAAACGATGCATAAGAGAAGTTGCATTTTAAACAGCTGCAGCATTAACAATTATGGATGAAATTACGTATTAATAGTTTACAGGCCGTTTAAGCCCTACATTGCGTTACGTTCTGAAACCCATTTAAATAGACTAACTTCCTCCAGTTTGGCAGCGTTGACTCGATTGAAGAATGTTTCATGGCACTTCAGCGAACATAATATTGCTAGGGACTAATGCTCGGTAGAGCTGCAACTCAAAACCAGTCTGTATCGGAGAAGTCGCTAAAAGGCGCAGCGACTGGAAAGTGTAATCCCGCTTCGTTGGCTGTGAACTCGAAAGTTGACTGAGACAGCAGTAGTTGACAGCTATGTTGATTTATTTTATCAAGAAAAACTACAGCGCGAAAAGTTCTTCAAAAATACGTAGTCAGGAACAATTACGCTAGCGGCATGAGAATCGCGTGTAAGTCATATGATTGGAATGCGATCAATTAAATAGAATAATAAAGCCGTGTTGTACTACACTTAATCTGAACGGTTTTTGCCTAGCAACTTGGCGTCCAAGTGGTAAACGCACCTTGAAAATAATTCTGACAACAGATGCAACAAAGTTCAGTTTATTCTTTAAGACAAAACTTTTTGATTCAATACTTTTAAATGTAAACTTAACATAAAATATGTTAAAGATGTTATCCAAAGAAACACTTGGATAGATAACAATGGTTGTCCCACTTTTAACTGGAAGCATCAAAGCAAGAGGCAAGCACGAACTTGAGGCGACTAGACCATTACTAGCTACTTTCCACCTTAGAAGAATGATAAGACCAGTACAGAAGTCTTTCTATTGAAAGAAAGCATGCGTACCATTGGAAAAAGTATGGAACTACCTTTTCTCATAAATTATACCCAGTTAGTAAGGAGCGATTTGGGCTGCAGTCGTAAAATGTAAAATAGCAGCACGCGCTTGACGGAAACGCATGAAAAAAATATACATGCTAATAAAATATGCCGAAAGGAGATCGTATTTACCAGCCGCAGCATTTTTAAACGCAGAGGGTTATTCTCGGCGTTGAACCATTAGAAAGTTTTTACTTCTACTTAGCCTTCACAGCAAATCATTCAGACGAGAAAGCGTGGTTTGCTTTGAAAGCTACTTGAAGTAAAAGCTTCCTAATGGTTCATCAGAGAGCATCACGTTAATGTAATCAAGAAATGTAAAAGTTTTTCCTTTACGAAAGGGTTTGTTTCTCAATAAACTTAGAAGGGTAAAGTAATACCCTGCAAGCTATTTTATCTTCTGCGCTTAGTGTACCTGTGAACAGCTGTTCGACATAACGCGGCTATACCCTGCTAACGTGTTGCCAAAAATGAATACCGTTGCAGTTAGCTGACTTAGCTCTGCAGTCCCAGTCCCGCTTAAGTTTTCGAAACGAAAAACAGTAATTTCCGACAGGGTCGTAAAGTTTCATCGGTAAATAGAGCTTCGATTTTGATAAGTTTTTAACATCATGCTAACGTGCGCACTGATGGAGAAGAGTTTGCGTTCTGAACCCTAAGTGCGTTTTTGCAATAAGCAGTTAAAATCACAAAACCATATTTAGCGATGAGTTTTACCAGGCAGAGAGGAATGGTTTTGCCATTAGCTGCAACATTAATAATTCACACATTCCGCCAAAACTTTTCTTTTAGTGCTGCATGCATTCGTTATTCAAACAATTTTCTCAAATGACTTGTGGAGCCCTCGTAAGATGAGCGGTAGTTTTCAACCGAAGATGTAAGTTGTCCGTTCGAAAAGCCAATGGCATTTCTGAATGAGGAATAAGTTCAGCAGTGTCTTGTAGTAGAGAGAAAAGTGGGAATAGGAACTTCGACTTTGTCACAGAAAGTTTATTTCAAAGATTTTTCAGCAGTAAATCCAGTTAGGAATATATTCACAAACACTACGCGAAGTCACATAGTGTACAGGTAGTTATCAGCAAAACAAAAGCCGTGTAAGGTGCACCTGTTCCAAGAGATTTTGGAACTTTGCCCTTATTCATTTCACTTTCCTTTGTCACGCGCCCAACTGGATTTTATGAAAAGTGGCACACGAACGCTACCTTGCTTTTTCTAAGTGAAAATTTTGGAGCAGACAGAAGGCAAAAGAAAAGACCAGAGAGTTGAGAGAGAGAGAATCATAGTTATCTCCGGCTTGAAATATAATGATTTGAATATAGTTTGGACAGCTTGCAGTTCCGAAATGTTGGACTGCTCCATGTTTCTACATGCTGATTTGAGACAATGGCATTGTGCAGGGGTCAGATATTGACAGCATCGCTGAGCATGGAAAAGTCCAGCGCAAAATAAGTTATCGAGCATTCAACACGCTGATTGCGATACCCGCGTCAATTCTCCGATTGACGCAGTTTGGTTGCACAAACGATCTGATCATCTGGCGACACTCGCTAACGCTGCCGTGATTACAAATTATCCCATACACAAGGAGGGAAGTGTCAGCTTGTTTCCACATATTTTTATCTTTGAGCAATGCGCTGCTCTTTTCCATTCTTTGGCTGAGTAGGAAGAGAATTCATTCTGGTTCATCGGTTATGCATTACCAGTTCGATTCAAGGTTGGCTGGTACCTTTCAGGTCAGCATTCGTTCAATAAAGGAAAACTCAGCGTTTTGGCCAAGGCGAAGAAGAGATGAAGTGAGTGACTTAAGAAATTTAGCATGAGGGAATCCGGGTGATTGATTTTAGAAGTACTCTGTGTTAACAGAGGTTTTGCTATTTCCAGCTGGAAGCTTAATTCAGTCAGTTCATTTTATCCAACTTGCATTTTTCTGTTTAACATATCCATCTTAGCATAGCAGCTCGACTGTAAAGGATTCATTTGAAGAAAATCGAAACATAAGCCTGAATCAGACTTAAGGCCTTCTTTGGCATGGATCATTTTGACACGTTGCAGTTTTATTGATTGGGATGTTTAAAACCTTGTAGCAGCTTTGGAGACTTTCGTATTATTCCATCTTCTTTTTTAAAAAAGATAGAGGTAATCAGAACTTTAAGCACGAAACACGCGCAAAAGTAATGAACGCTTTGATTCAGTGTAATTTAGAGCCAGATACGTGATTAAGTTTAAAGTTCAAATTTACTTTAGTGCACCTTGCTTTATGAAGAATTTATAACGCGGTGTTGCTACGCGCTACGAATTAATGCTGCTTTGTATTAATAGTTTATAGCGGTTAAATGGTTATTGTCGTAAGTACTGCGACGAAGGTAAATTATGTCGCAATGAGCACGTGCAGCGCTTGTTCTGTGGACAGATAATCTCTGTTATATTCCTTAATCACGAATACATCAAGCCACATCATTTCACTTTCGCGAAATTGGTTTTGTTTCACCTTTCCCTACGTAGGCATCCTCCCTGAACAATGAACAAAGGTTCGAGTCAAATAACACACTGTTGATCGACCGGTGAATGACTGACTATCACCAAAAGTGATTGGGCCGAACAGCTTGAGCATAATATTTTCATGGCTCTTCCAGATCCACCTGTTTTCACAGCAAAGACTAAAAATTTTAAGGACGGGTTCTTCTCAGCATCAACTTTACAACTGCGGCCGTGCTTCAGAACAGTGATAAGAAAGTAACCTGGTATGGAATCCGTTTATAATCTAGCACGCAAGAGCAGTGCTTCTGACTTCAGTGATAGGTACTAATCCATTAAGCGAACAGTAAACTGTTTTTCAATTGCAGACAGCCTATTACTACCATGAAATGCTCTGTTCTGAGAGGTTTGGCGTGGCTGCTATTCCACCGCGCCTGTAATTAAAGATTAAAAGCTGTTCAACGAATGGATGTGTAAACATCAATGAAGACAGGATTGCTACGAGCATTGGAATACAGAGCAACTAAGATGAATTTGTTATGCACTTTCGCTTTGTGTGTAGAAATAGCACTTCTATTGATCAACGTCCATTAGTTCGTTGGTTAAGGCCTCCCTCCTAAGTTGCAGACGTTCGTAATTAGCAGTGAGAGCGCTTCATTTCAGAAATAATAGACCATAGCAGCATTTTTTACTAAAAATCTTTCTCTCAACTACCTCCTACTAGGAAATAGTGATAAGTCAGTTTTTAGAAGGCGTAGGTACTCCTCTTGTTATTTACATGACTTAATTTCGTTCATGAATTATGTGAAATTGCTTGCATTTACCTTCGTATGACTAGCAGACACCAACAATTAGTGTGAAAAGCACAAAAGGTTTTGCGCGCGCATAGTATGTGCTAGATATGTGCTGAGAAAGAACAAAGTAAGAGCTCAAACTCTTGTACGCAGACATCGTAAGCGTCGGGTACAATAATTAGCGTTCACAGAAAATACACTATCTGAGAAAACTGCCTTCGTCTTGATTAGCAATAGAAAAGAAGCATTAGTGTTTGAGACAAACCTTGCGTAACAGTAACTTTTTCCTCGTAACCGGCCAGAAATACAGGTTTTTGAATGTCTTCAAAGGCTCTGGTTTCCTTGAACATTACAGTTACTTAGGGAATACACACACACAGAGGGTCCCTGACTTACGATGCATTTCGTTCCAAGCGTTCCATCTTAAGTCGAAACGCGTAATCAATGCATTCAATGCCGAACAGAACCATGCCAGCGGAGATTCCGTAGTGATAGGTTACCCTATTGCTCATCGTTGGCCACACATTGTTCCAGCGCCGTCACTGCTTTACGTTTCGACTTAGGTTTATATTTAAGATAAAGTTGAATTCAATAGTATTCGACGGATTTCAGCGTAGGCCCTTCAAGACGGATACGACGAATTGTAATTAACCCATAGTGAAAATTAAAACCTACAAAACGCTAAAGGTTTGCGCAGCCTGTCTTAACAAAGTTAAACTCTTGAATTAGCCCACGCCTAGCTTTAACATAGCTGTTCTGTTTCAGAGTTAATAAAATAAAACCTCGTATATGATTGTTAATGTGCACGGACATATGAGAACACTAGTCCGTAAAAATGTTCGATGCTCTCAACTAATATTGCAAGAAGATAATAATCACATAGCGATAACCCGTGAACTCATCTACTTGACACAATGGTCGCTGGAAGAAGGCATCCCTGTCATGACTGATAATGTACCTTCTGCGTTCCTGAATATATTTCTTTGTAACAAGTGAAGGCGTTTTGAATCTAGCGATCAGCTTTCATAAATCTGTAGCAATTTTTATTCCTTTAGAACAGAATACACATTTTGAAGCGGAGAAGTTCTGCTGTCAGATCCATCATATATCCAAATCTCCCGTAAATCGTAGCATCTTAAGTCAGAGACCCGCTGGGCATGTTTTTTGTCAAGCGTTATGTGAATAAAAGATTATCAAGCAAACGGGGTTTGAATACCAATGTTCATAATGTTCAGCCTGCTTGAACAGTTTGATACTGTTTATATGCTCAGGTACAAGACTCGCGTAATTGTGCCAGTTTGATGTCATAGAACGATTATATATTACCGGCTCAGAAGTTCCTTTCCACCAAAAGGGAGTGCTGTGTTTGACTTGTTTGTAGATGTCCCTATTCTCTTCAGACTGCTGCTGGGGTCTTCCCAGAGAAAGTTTTCTCTGCTCTTCACAGAGGCTATTCATACTCCTGAAAAGTTTTACTTAAGAGAAGCTTCTGAGACGTACCTCCGCTTGTCTTCAGCGCAAAAAAGGGAATAAAAAGAAAAATAACTACAAGTAACATAGATGGGTTTGCATGGCTGCAAATAAGTGCACGTCTAGGTCGTGCTTAATTCTAGCCTCTTACTAGTGTTTTCCAGTTCTCTGCTTCCTCTTCCTCATGAAGACAGGGCTGAGCATCTTTTGAAAGCGCGAATAGTAAAGATCTTAAAAGAAACTGCAGGTTGCCTTTTAATAAAGCGATGAAGATATGTGCATCTCACTACTAACTCATGCATCTTTTATCCTAGCAATAATTTATCTCTTTTTCGACAATAAGGGGCAGCTTTTATGTTCAGAAGTGAAACTAATAAAGCGCAACAGTCAGTCACTTCTTTCGTTTTGAGCAATTCTTTACGTGCTAATAATTTACGTGTGAGTAATGTATGACAATTGCTTTTAAGGGCAGAGAAATTTATAAGCTTGTTTGGCGATCAGGAAATATCCGTCCTGCTCTTCCTCGATGCAGCAAGCACGCTGCCAAGATGAACGACGTTTTGCTTTGCATGAATTGTGGGTTCAATAACCGTTAAAACATAAAGAAACCATTATCAGAGCAGGAGCGATCATTTTAGATATAAGCAAGAAATATCAATTATTAAGGCATTGTGTTAAGAAGCTGCTTATTTTATCATGAGATCAATGTCATTAGCTTAGATTTGAATGAGCTGAGCACTACAAGCAAACTTTGAGGCAACAAACTGCATAACCTTGAGAGCGCAAAATCTTTTTTCTAGCAGAGCTTCTACGCGTTACTCTGTTGCGAGCAACAGGATAGGCGTAGAAAAGATCTGACGTGAAACCACCACCCCGTTACAGCAGAAGCAATGTCTTCAAGGATATTCTTAAGAATGCGGCAAGTTATACCTGTTAAACCGGAAACAATTCAGTTAGTAACCTGAATATACTGCTTAGAAAATTGCTGTTATTAAGAAATAGCTAAATCCAAAACAAAGGAGTGAAAAGACGGACTAATGTGTAATCTTTCAGTCGCAGACTTCATTCTCTGCCAACAGTTTTTACCTAGAATTAAACCGAGATAAAATCTTGTCTGTGTTCTATTTTGTTCATGTTTTATTCTAAGAAGTTAATTAGTCAGAAATTATTAAAGTGTAAACGTAACTTCGTTGAAACCAGAAGCATAGTTAAAATCCTAAAGAAATTACTTAATCAGACTAATTTTGAAGATGTGATGTTTTAGTACGGGACTGTATGTTTTCATATTTAAATGTCTTTATTACGGTTGCAGTGTCCCGTTGATGTGCCCAATGAACGCTAAAACTTCCTCCGGAGCTTTCGGGTCTTTTCGCGACCCGTCTTCAGCGGTGTGATACTACACATAATCTGACCGCTGAAGACGGGTCGCGAAAAGACCCGAAAACTCCGGAGGAAGTTTTTGCGTTTATTGGGCACATCAACGGGACACTGCAACCGTAATAAAGACGTTTAAATATGAAATCATACTAATTTTGTCCAAATTTTGCTTCAATCATACTAGTAAAAGCAAATTTAAATAAACCTGGCATTCATCTCAGGTTCTGGCTGGCTTTTTAAATTTTGTATCGAACATAATAAAACCTAAAATTTAACATAAAATATTTATTAAAAGACATGGTTTTTCATGTATGAGGTTACGACCCCGTTTTTAAAACAACACAATGATAAAAACAGTGGAACTTTTGGGAGTCCTGCAATTCCATTTTCAGAGTATAACAAGAAAGGACACTACATGAAAACAGACTCACTGCAGCAACGTCAAACATGAAAACCAGTATCTTTGGCTGGAGAGGCTAATTAGTCAATTTTAAAAAAAGACAGCATGTGCTGCTTCGAAAAGCTTGCAAAACTTTGAAAACAAACTAAGTCAGTAACTTGTCAAAAGTGGTTGATTAAAAAAATGTTGCGATGTTGAAAACCAAAAATGTGCTTTATGAAAATCCCTTTTATTTACATCCTCCGCTCCTGCGTGAGAAATAAATGAGAATGTCCAAGAAAACTTCTTTGGGTTGACTTTTCTTTGTCTTTGCTCTTGAAATGTATTTTAAAGCATTTAATTTCTTTCTCGTGCACTTTATTCATATGTCAATTTAAGACCGCTGATGACGGGTCGCGTTTCGACCCGAAAGCTACGGAGAATTTAGTAATAAAAGTTTTTCAACGGGACTCAAAATCCGTATAAAAAAAAGAAGCAACCCAATGATTCTTCAACTAATATTATTCAGTTTTGTTTGCACAGTTCTTGTTGGGATGTGATCCTGCTCTTCTTCAATAATCTGATTCTTTGTTATGGAATTTTTGTAATCATTGCAGGCACTGAGAGATTCATATCCCGTTGTTTAACTGATGTTACAAGTAGTTTCTACTGCATTAGATGGACAGTAAGACCGCTTGAATTTTCTTTACCGCTTTAATAAGGCAGTCAGAAACGAGCTAGTGATAGGATAAAGCAGTAGAGCGAATTCTGCTCTTCAGAAAGTGCATTATATAAAGGATTAAATAAAGGTTCATTAAAAATGAACATCGAAGTTTGGAAATAACAAAAACAGCAACTACTTTTGTCCCAACTAGACACACACGCATATCAAATTAGGGCTGTGTAGGTTGTCATAAGTTGTTCGCTGTTATCCGCGGTAAGCCTTGGAACCTTTGCCCTGTGGACGCGGGTATCCACCCGCATGTTAACAGGTGCCTTCAACAAGAGATGTAGATCTATCAACAAAACAAATACTTCTACAAGGTTTCTCACCTCAAGGTATGCACTGACTGAAAATTAAAATCCCTTGCTGCGATGAAAGAAATTTAAAAAACTTAAGTTTTAACAGCAAACATTTAATTTGCTAACCCAACTTAAAGCAACAGTTTGCTTCTTTCTTTAATTGCTAAAGGTATTCAAAGTTTCAGTTGTTGCATATTATTTCCTCATCGGCATGAACTCTGCATGAAATTCAATCTTTTGGCTGTTTGACGGCGCATGTTGTGACATAGAACTTTCGCTCATAAGAATTTTCATGTAAGCTTAAATCCATGAGTTATTGATGCGGGCTTTCAAACGTGTCTATTTTTTCCTTGTTGAAAACTTGTCTCTCCTGTTGAAATTAATAATGCCCTCAATAATACACTAAGCTGGCCAGACGGCGAACGACAGATGAATCAAGGCTAGAAGCTTAGACATTTATCTTGACCATGCGAAACAGCCAATACACTGCTGCTACCTCTTCAGCCGTGTAAATCTGGCTGTTTTTCTCGGGTTCTCTTACCTTCTGATTCGCTCTTTTAAGTAACAAACCCTTAAAAATAACCGAAATACGTATGTTCGAAATAATAAACCTTTTATAAACGAGTGATAAATTCATCTTTACAGCTGGTTCTTTAAGTGCGATTTTACCTGCTATGTATCGAAAGTACTTTCCTGAACTTTATTTAGTTTCGTATGCAAAATGTACTATGCGATGGGTACGCCAGACATACTCCGCAGCTGCAAACAAAGGGGAAGTAAAATATAAGATCGAATGGCTTTTTGACGGAAGACAACTTGTTCAGTTCTTCGCAGAATGCTTTTCATCATTTTGAGTCCTCTGCTTGCTACTGGATAAGCTATTACATTGCAGCAGGCCCTGAAAATTAATTGTCCAGCTAGAATTCTGGAAACTGCGCCATGCATAAGGCGCTTGGAGTGATCAAACTGCCTACTTATTTTTGATGAGCAAAGATAAGAAGGCGGGATTACGTCGCCAACTGAATGAAAGCTGTGATGAAAATGATTCTATGTTTTGAAAACTCGGTGTCACCTAGCTTTAGATCGTTACAATTATTGCACACTGCAATTTCGCGCCAAGAGTTCCTGCTTATGCGCAATTAGTTTAGAACTAATTAGGTATTAGCTCCTTATCCAACATTCACCTATAATGGGACGGCTCACCAGAGTTCAGTCATGTTGTGCATGATTGGAGAAGCCCTATGAATTCTGACTGATTGATTGATTGATTTGGCATGAATTTCGCTATCTGAATTGATTTTAATCAACATGCCCTGCTAAATGATAAGCAGACATGACCTTTTTAGCCCAAACTATCCGTACGTTCCGCTGAGAATCTGGCATAGCTTCAGGAAGTGTACACCTGAAGGAGGCTAACATCTGAAATGAAGTAATAAGACTTTGGTTCACCTGACATGTCACTGCTAAAATTTCCACCATTTCTTTATGTAACGCGTTCTGCCTCGTAATTGCCAAATTACTACGCCAATCAGAACCAGTCTTTCAGTCATCATTGCTTTAAGGAAGACGAATTGCATCTTCGCATCTGCCAGTTGTGAAGAACTGAGACGAATAAATTGGCCCGTCAGTGTGATAAATACTGCATTGTATCACAATTTCCTTAATGCGTTTGGTCATCATTTGCTCGTTTTTAATCGCTACAGTCAGGTGGAAATCAATTGAACTTGACGTGCCTGGAAAGCAGTGCTTAAATACAAAGCACTTATCCGAAAAATCTGAGTGCTTTATTGAAGAAAGAAGTCTCAAAACTCATTTTAAAAGTGTTTCTAGACATGGTTCGCACGGAAAGACGAGTGATAATGCGAAACTTTATTTTCTTCCGTTCAAGGGAACTAACTGTAGCATTTGATGTGATTTGCGTCACGCTATTGCTAGTGCTGTTAAAATAAGAAATTTGACTGCTAGAAATGATAGAGGAACAATAACGCAAACACATTTTGTATATCTCTAAAAATGTTCTCATAATGTGTGAAGTGACTACTATAATCCTGTTTTCTGAGAAACGATGTGCGAACAAAGCGCATACATGTGACATAGTAATTCTTTCTTTGCAAATATATCGATTAATAGCAAAAACCACCGTTCCAGTTTCGAGTTAAAAGTAATCAAGCATATTTCCTCTTTCATTTCCGTTTGCCAGGAAAGCTAAAAACATTCGACTTTAGTAATTTACCTTTTTAATAGGGGTAGGCAAAAAAATTGGTGCGGCTACATGTTCGAATGAAAATAATGGGAGAAGCCCTTAGTTAACGTCTTCCATTTGTTAACTGAGTCGAACTCCTTTCCAGGATCAGCACTCATTGGAAGTTACTTTGTACTTTGAGGGTATTAGGCAAAATGTTAGACAACTATGCTTAACCGAACGATGATTTACATTGCTCACTTCCACATTAACCAACCTTTTTCTGTAAGATTTAATTAATACTAAACAATTACCAATAATTTTAAGTACAATATTTTCTAAGCGGATTGCCCGTATACCTGTCAATACTACGCTTTTCTTTCTTGGTCAATTGTTTTGGCAAAGTTTAAATCAGCTTTAGGTTGTTTTGGATTATAGTAACATAAACTACAGGCCCAAAAACAGTTCCTTGATCCTAAGAGTGGGAGCAACTAGCCCACTGAATTGACTATGTAACAAGTCAAGAGAATAATCTTATGCGGTTAGCTGTATAAGGCATACTCATTTGGAAACTCACGCATCTGTACGTGTCATATTCATGTTTTTGGCAGCAGTGACTAATACACGAATTTCACTTTTGCTAAACAACCGTTAACGTAAAATTCTCAGTTTTCATGATAGACAACTTCTAGTTACCTTTAAAGTGCTACACAAAACTATATTTGCATAAAAACTTGAGAAAAAGAGAAGGTTACTTATTCTGCGATTCAAGATGAGTCATTTCAAAGGTGCAAGCAAGGAAAGAGCAAAGTATGTAATCCGTTTCTATAAGTCGTAACCTTTTCCTTTGGAAAGTCAAGTCAATGGTTTTATACAAAATGAATTAGCTCTTCTAAAGTTTGTCCACAACACAAGAAATGGTCAGAAGAGGAAGGTTTGCTGCCTATTGAGACGCTTAAATCGTACGCACACCTCAAACAGTATTCACTCTACGTAGGAGACGTTGTAATTAACATTGCGAGAATTTAGTAAACTGAAGGATAGATTGTTTCTAGGCAACTACCATTCTCTGATGGAGCTCTCTATTTTAGTCTTCGCTAGTCATCGCAGAAAGTATGAAAACTTGCATGCACGTTGCAAGACATCTATTTTTAGGCAGGTAACTATCCTTTAAACGCCTAAGTTGAAACTAGAAAGTAGTTGCTCAGCTTTTAGCATGCTGGTATCAAATAGCAGCAAGATGCTAACACCAGGGAGCTAGCGCTTTCTACGTCAAAAAGTTTAGGGAGTGTTACGTTGCTCTTATAAAATTCACAATAGCGCAACGCTATTATTGCCGCTATAACTGTTTAAGTAACCTACTTAGCACCTTATCTGTCGATCTTAACCATAAAAGCAGTGCGCTAAATGAACAAAATCAGTTATGAATTCATTCGTTCCCTTCCCTTCAGAAACAATATTATCGCGTTAGACATAGACATTCGAAAATCAGCTTGCGATGCGCTACTGTTATTCTTTTCAGTAAATCAGGCAAAGAGATCCTGTCAAGAGTAAAGAAATTCATGTGAATAAGTAAGCACTGAGAACTGTTGTAATAACTAGTGAAACCATCCGGTATACTTACGTTAATCCATAGTGATCATGGATGAAAATGCGTCTGCCATATACTGAGTCCGCCTACTTCTTATTAGTCATTCCCTCTTACTAAAGTTTTTTTTCATGCGCGCAGTTCACTTTTTAACAGAAATTAATATTTAAACAATGTTCAGAGCTTTCAGGGCACTCCTTTTCCCGCTGCCTGCGGATTAATCGATGTTGGGCTATGCATGAGTCAGCAAACGGGTTAAACTCCGTGCGTAGCCAACGTCATTTAATTCGCTGAAAGTGGAACAGCAAGTTTTGCGAAAAGCTCTAGGAATGTGTGTAGATATTCTTTTCAGTTACGTGCAAAACGTGTCCATTAATATAACGTTTTCATGAGAACCGTTCATTAGCTATATGTTTAACGCGATTCATGCTGCAATTAGGTGTTTGTTATTGGTGCAAAAATATGTTGGATTCGTCTTCTCTGCATTTGCTAAAATAGCTTCTTTTATCTTTTTTAGAAGCAGTTACAGTAGGAGTACCAAATTAGCATTGTAATTTTTTAAAGGAAAGTTTTCCCAATAAGATATACTCTTTGCTCGAAACGGCCATTGCTGCTTTGCCAAAAAGACGTTAGAATTATTCAATCTGTGAATAGCCTCAGAAAGCCCCTTCTGGAGCACCCGTCAGCTTCCAACTTATGGACAGGAATAGTTCTTACTTAGCGTTGTACTCAGCTGAAACTAGTTCTCTTCGTGATACTAATAAGTAAAGGATGCCCTTTTCCGCCTTGAAAAGATTAGTGGCCACTGACTTAACCACGTTTCTTTCAATCGAAAAATAACTGCAGTGTCTACAGTTAGATAAAATTCAATCATTGAAAAAATAGAACGCCGTTTGTAGTAGTATTTCATTATCGTAGGAAGTACTAGATCGTTCATGGCTTTCATCATTTTAGAAGTATATGGTTCGTGTGCTCCAAAAAAACTAAATAGGCATTGCGCCTTAACATGTAAAAACAGGGGACTAAGTTCCGGCGTTTCAAAGCAATATTATTGGAAAAATCTTCTTTCAGCCAGAAGATTTCTCCGTTGTTGCAATATTTGTGAGCTGTTAAAAAATATCTTTTGAACATAGCGTATTCACGCCCACGAAATGACAGATATCTCGGTTTGTTGATTATAAGAGTTTATTGAAATTTCTGTTTTAGTTTCTCCCTTTTTCAGTGGACTTAACTCTGATGCTCTCATTTTCTCGACTGGAGATCATGCGCAGCAGTTGCAAAATGCTATGTGTTTAAAATAAAGCAGCAAAGTTTTATTTTCTTGATTTTTCAAACTGTGGACCATTACAATTATGACTAAATAAGGAGCGCCTGTTCAAAGTGAGTCATTTCATAGACGAAACAAGGTTTACTGTTCACACAGCGCATCCATAATCAGAAACAGTCAGATTCGAGAGCAAGAAGGGGTATAGTACGGAATGCAATACTTGTGAAGTGGCATTCCAACTGTTGTGTTAGCGCTTGCAGCCATATCTTTCGTTACTAAGGTTTATGGCGTAGGCAAAAAAAGCATTGGTTCGCCGTTGAGGATTTATATTTCAAAAAACGTGGAATCATCCTGTATTAGAAGGCACTTGTAAACAGAATTTTATCCGGTCATCTGTTCTACTGTTAATACGCGTTGTGATATAAATGAAAGTACTGTCTACCTTGAGAATTGCAGGGCTCACAGTATTTTTTATTGGTTACGTCTGCATGCTGTAGAAAAACACCTGTGAATTAGCGGTAAAACGTAGGAGTGCTTTTTTTGGCAAACTTTTGTGCAATCCTGTTAACATCAGTCGTCATAATACGCCCTTCTCAGTAGAGCCTGCACGAGCTGATCAGTAAGTGTTTTCTTGTTACTGGTGGTTTGCACTTTTTTTCAAAATGCAAAACTATTGAAAATTAGGTTGAAGAATGTTAGCCAATAAAGTGCTGGTCCAAGCAACAAAAATCATTGCGTTTGATAAAACTCTTCATGAATCACAAACGTGAAGTTTGAATTAGTATCCAAACTTCATGTTTGTGGTTCCGTAAACTAAAAAGAATGAAGATCTACGCATCTGTCACACGGCATCCTAGCTATAACTTCACTAATTGAAACTTTATTTTCTAATGATCAAATAGACACGACGAATGTGGCACAGGAGTGGTTTTCAAAAAATATCCAGTAGGAAAGCCGTGTCTACATCGCAGTTTATTTTCTGAGCAGATACACAGAGAAAGTTAACACTAAAAACTTTAAAATGTTTCGATTTACTGGAGCATGCGCAGATTTGAATATCATAAAACTTTTAATGCGCTGAATTTAGTAACGGGTGCGTAAATTTTTATGATAGGTTTTATGTTTACAGTAGCAACCCGTTTTTAACGTATTTCTCACCACTTTCTAACAGTATTTCAGAGTTTTCAAGTCCGTTCTTGACACGTCATCAGCTGTTAAGAATTAAAGGTAAACTAATTTTTGAGATCTGGAATCAAATTTCCAGTAATTCTTTACCGCCGTTAACGGGTCAAGAGCGGAACGCAAAGCTTCTGAATAAACCATGCTAGAACTGGGTAGAAATTGGTTAAAGACAGATCGTTACTGTAAACATAAAACTTATCATGAAACTTTTTGAGAAACCGTTTTGAATATAGTGCATTGTTTATTTATGCCACAGTATGAACGGCTAACTGTATGACTGGCAATATCTACTAGTTACACATATCAGGTTATCCATGAATTGGACAATCTCATTAGGTTGCTTCTTTTTTATGAATTGGACAATCTGAGGATAAACGATTGATAAACATCAGAAATGGTGGAAGTTTCACGACCTGCCTCACCCATTATCAGCATCATATGGTAATGACTATGAGAAGGTAGTCATTAAAAAGCTGCAGGACATGATAGTTTGAAGTAAGAGCTGCTAACTCTAAGAAGTTAGTCACGTCTGACACGTGGAAATTGAACTACGTGTTTTACATTGACGCTTGGGGTTGCTATTTTCAACATGAAAGGATCTGAACGAAGCGGTCTTGTTTCAACAGGTCCGTAAAAGTAGGCATTTTTGCGAGTTTACTGATTTCGCAAAGATCGTCGCAAGACCTCATCCAAAGTCATTTGATGTGGGTAGCCCGGACTGCAATTCTTCCTCTATTAATACTTTTGCAAGATTTACTTGGTAATTATTCTTACATGAACAAAGAATTGTATTCGCTTATATCTGTCTGTTTTGATTATACATTTGTGCTCATACAGATCCCTATCTTTCGCAAAAGAATTTTAAGAGTTTTGATGTTGCGAACTATTAGACACAGAAATTTTATTTAACTTTTTTGTAGTTCACTTCCAGCCATCCATTCCTCTTAGCATGACTACAGCTGAAGCGGTTTTTAAAGGATTAAAAATCAGCGCCAACTGCGTGGTAAATTTTCGTAGGTAACATAAGCACGAGTCAGTAAACCCTACGAAAAAAATGTTGGTCTTTATCTTACATAAAGGGTTTTCAGGTGCTCCATAGTTAGTAAAAGTCGCAGCAGTCTTCTTTGAGCTTCTGCTTTTCAAAACTGTTTGAGGCTCATATATACGGTCTCTTAAATACACAGGAAACCTGTTCAACCCGGCCAATGAACTCCTAGCTATTTCAATAGATCATACAGGCGTGGAACGCGTTCATGGAAGTAAGAAAAGAATTAGCAAAAGTTTCGGATCAGAGCAGGAAAACTACCAGACTGAAGCTCCAATGTGAGTGTAGCTTGAGCTCTAATACTTGGCAGTTCTTTTGATCAAGCGGGTCTACGGGGAGCCGCTTCCAAACCGTTTTCGCTCCAAATTTTTTTGGCTTCAGTTCAAGTTAAGAACATATTTAGACATTTTCAGAAAAATAACAGCATAAAATGCTATTGACATTCGCCTTGAACGCTTCACATTTTGTCCTGGTGACGATAAGGCCTGCAGTCTTGAAAGTTCTACTTTTTCTACTCATCATTTCTTTTTTCTAGGAAAAAATAGTTTCTCGATAAATTTATCAGTACGTTAAATGGACGTATCGTAACCTTTGTCATGAAAACCCATCCTGTATTCGTGATTTAATAATAACGTCAATAGTGTTGCAGAACTTGCTTTTTTATAAGTCAGTCCTGCGGAAACATCCGTTATTATTGAAATATTTTTACTGCTTTCGATACCTTCCATTCCACAGTGCGGAGAATGTTCAGTGCTGCGGAACCTAGACAATTCCTTATTAATTTTAATACCATGAAGGCAACACGCTAACAAAAACTTCCATATAACCTTCCATTTTCAATGTCATAATAGTTTCTTGAACTGTTTACATTCAACTCTAATTGGGGTAGTAAGCAAGTTAAGAGCAATCAGAACAGTCGAGTTTGACGAATCGAACGTGAATGGTTGCCGGGCTATTCACGCTGCGTTGACACTGGCAGGAGAATATAGTTATTGTAAGCTACGCCAAAAGTTAGTAGTTTAATAAATAAATGGGTTGTTTCCTTTAAAAAACGGAAAAGTTATCGAGCTTTTGAAATTCACAGTTGCCAGCTACTTCTAGTGCCAAGGTTAGTCCCAAATCCGACTATAGTTCTTGACATTATGCTTTTGAGCAAAACGTCTAATCTTGCCTTAGTAATGACGGATATTAATTTTCTCACGACGTTTAAAAACAGGAAGGTGCCCAAACTACACACAACAGAAATGCTTTCGTGAAATTTGTGACAGGACTAGGAAAGTCGCTCCCTTCGTCGCGCTTACCATACGTAATAAGTTTTAACACGGTGGCTGAGAATCTTTGGATAGAAACCGTGGGAAATCTGGAAACCTTTGGGTTGCGCTGCATACTGAGCGCTTAACTGCGGTTAGTTTTGCTTTAGCCAACTCCAAAGGCCAGCGGATCCTGATATAAAAGCGCTCAAGGTCATAGTATTTTGAGTTACTTTGAGCTCTTCTGCCGTTGGTGTACATGTTGACAAGCACGCGGCCAAACGGCCCTTGCGACATCTGGAGAGGATAGTGACCTCTGAAGGGGCGTTGGCGCGAAAAAGGTTGAGAAAATTGGAAAACTGTGTTTTAGCCAGACGCGCTAAGAAAATAATTTGATGGAAGTTAGTAATTGTTTTATAAATGAAACATGATTAAAAGAGTCTAACGTTAGTCATTACTTCTGATATTCTTTAATCAGCAATTGTAGCTGAATTAAAAATCAATCATTTTAAATAAAATAAATGAGTTTTAGTAAGTAAATGCATATTATACAGTGAAAAAGAAAACAAACTATGAATATGTCAACAGAATGATTTGTTTTCGACTGGATGTTTCATTACTTTCGAAAGAATTTCATTATTCTATCATCAGAACCTTTATTGACTGGCTTCATCACAAGGGATAGATACATTATGATATGTGCTGATCACATCGTTTTTTTAAAGGACCGTAGGCTCTCATTAGCCCTGTTTGTTATTTTAACCGCTGAATACGGGTGACGGTTAAACACCCGGGAACTTCGGTATCTTTTTCTCCCTGGTTGACCGGACCCAGTCCGTAAATAAAGAAACAAAACTTTTAATTCGTCGTTTTATGCTGACAACTCATGATAGGTGCTTCTTTGCTGCTTAAAAAACTTTGGTTAATCATCAAATAGAAATGCTGTAATAACAGCATTTTTATTTGATGATTAGCCAAAGTTTTCTAAGCAATGAGGAAGAGATGAAGTAGCATTAGTGCTGGTTTAGTCATTCCAGTCGTTCTCTTTTTTCCGTTTGAAGGCAAGCCCTTTACTTCAACAATAAGCGCGTTTACAGTTAATAATACAGCTTTCGAAACCAGGCGTGTCGCGTCTTAAACTTCTGTCATAGACATAGTAATTAGCATGGACAGACGACGAATTTTTATGTTCTTCAAAGGTTTGTTCACGAGCAGAAGCACACGCCGAAGACGGAGCACTGCTGATGGTGAAAACTAGTACAAGTGTGAACACTTAAAAGCAGCTTACCACTGCGCAAAGAGCTGAAAGGTTATGCGTTACGCAATTACTTTAAAAGAAACGTTCTGTTTGCGAAGCTGAAACGTGAATGTAGTGCTGGCGTAAACTGAAACGTTAAAATAATTTATTTTAGATTTACATATTAAATTGGCATCTCTTAGCTGTTTGCATTAACCGGACAAGACAACCGAAGTCATAGTTACATTAATGCACTATAGAACCGTTATAAAAAACTGGTTTTCAAAATCGGCATCTTCTGTTGCGTGAGGTGCGGATTGAGTCTAAATCTTGAACTTTGAAGAACACTAGACATCGTTCGCTTTGAAAAGTTCGAACGACGCGGCTATCGCATCAAACTTAAAAAACGATAATTAAACAAGAAAGTAAAAAAGCAAGTTCGAACTAACCAAATATTTACGCCAAATGGACCTCAGGTTTTAGAATGTTTTATCGCTATAGCAAAGAGTTTCGTTGCATGCTAACAATAATCCAGCACAGAAAGGAAAAGCATTATGATTTTCAAGGCCAATCGAATTCCTCTAAGGCGCCTGTAAATTTGTTCGAACATATTGATCCCTCTGGTTAACATTCGCGTTTCTGCACGTCCAACACAACTGGATACAAGATTCAAAAATAAGAGAGAGAGAGTAAAGAAACCAATATTTATTGGCCTTCCAGTTATGCTTCTGGAACGAACTATTAGTTTTCCTACCATTCGTTGAAATACAATTAATATTACGTTAAATCCAGATCAAATACGCTTATTCACGCTGGGGACAGCACGATCACTATGTCAGCTCCTTAATGCATCGCAATAGCAAAAACTTTCTTCATCGTTTGGTGTTCTTTCAATAGGATTTAACATGTGCAGGGCATACTGAAGTTTGAGCTCAAACATACAGAAATTGTAGTGCTTTTTAAGTGCCATATGCAACCTATAATTTTTCACGAAGCGAGCCGCTTCATTAACTTATAAAATCACATTACCCTTGGGACTAGTATGTTCTCATCTTCAATATAAAAGCTCGAAGAACTTCTTGTAGCAACGGACTCCACGATGTGCCATTGGTTTTTATTCACCTCGAAAGATAACAATTATCATTACACCTGTTCCGAACGCTTATGCCTTATCAAGCTGAACGCGAGCAGATAAAGTGCACTGACATTTCTGTTTACGCGAAAGGTTCAGAAAAGCAGAAACGTGCTTATTCTACATCATTTCTTGCATTAGCTTGCTAAACTAGTAAATCTTCTGCAAAAGAAATTGTAACTTGAGCTGAATCCCTAAACGCACCTTGATTTCGTAACGGAAACTCTAAAGTTCAAGGGAATGACGGCAATGAAACTCAACCATTTTCTCCAATATAATTAAGGTAAAAGAAAGCTGTGAGTTCCGCCTAACTTAGTTAGCTACTAACGCTCTGGGGAAGGCCTTCGACCTGGGACTAAGGAAAATTAGGGATAACTGAGTTTTGATGAACTTGTCGAGAATAATCTTATGCTAGAAATGACAGAGGTGAAAATAAAGCGAAGCTATGTGCTCTACTTCGTCTCGTTATATGGCCAAAGATCAAATCTGCCCTCTTGCTTATCATATCGATTAGAAATGCTCTGAAGGTCTTGTTCGTTCCCTATTTGTCCACCAAAACAATGTGAGATGCAGGTGCGCAAGGAGCTCTTACCGTTTGCTGATCGACTGTCCTTCAGAAAAGAAGCCAGTAATTTGGGCTTCTTTCTAGCTTGACATTTAGCGCTCAAAGACAATTGTACTTCATGATAAACTCTTTTTAAGTGAAAGAACTGATAGATCCATGACTTCTCACTCTGAAGGAGAGTCGACTGGTCTGTTTTGACATAGCTGAATGCCGCTGCCACCACGGACTGCCAACTATCAGTCAATTGAAGAAGCTGGCCGATGTATTTTGATAGCTGACGTAGCAGCCGTACACTAGAGTGGCGCTTCTCATAACTGCCATAATAGAGATGGGCTGATTACGGTCTCCTGAGGCTTGGCTTCCAAGACTTACGCAAAACGATTCGATCTTTTCCATTATTAGCGCGGTCTATGGATGGGGCGACCAATAGTTCACTCTAGGATGGCCTCACAGAAATGCCGTTACAAAACAGCCGAAAGCACTAGCTTCCCTGAAAGTCTCAGCACTTTCAGCGCTGCACTCAGGTAACTATGTGAGCAATCCTTTCATTTTTGGCGTGTGAACCGTTTGCATTTTGTCAGAACGTTGCTTCGGCATGCTATTATGAAAAGAAGTATTTTCATAGTTTTTTAGCTTTTCCATCTTGGAAAAAAGTTTGCTTAGGCACCAAGAATAATAAGAGTATGACTAAAAGTTGAAAATTCTTGAAATATTTCCTTCCTGCAAAGGATCATTCGCTGACGTTAGCAAACAAACATGTGCTTAAAGATGATTTCTCAGGTAAATTGTAAGTTTTTGTAATTTTTTGATCTTTTGCAATGTGCATGCTGTGGCATTAAGTTAATATTGAAACGAAAGATTTGACACAGGCTAGTATGGAATGGCTATGTGCATTGCCGAATTAAACAACGCTGCTTCGAGCTCAAATTAGCGATTTATTTTGCTGCCCTCAGTTTTGTTGCTGATGCAAGAGTAAATGAATTTACATTTTCTCTTCGCTTTCTTCTGAAATAAATGTTTCAGAAGAAAACGAATAGAAAATCTTTCTGTTGGCAAAATGCGAAGAATGAACATTATTATATGTTTGAAAACTGGAGTCTCATAACTGGCGTATAGGTTTTCATTGAGGAAGAAATGGAAATTCAAAATAGGAATAGAAATTCTGCATGTCTATTTTAATGAAAAAGGAAGACGAAATAGGAATTCAGAGCTAACAGGGACTACAAGTCCGGTCTTCGTCGTAAGCGGTTGGTCTCCTCACACCTTTTAATGCAGCGAAGGCCCCGAATTTCTATTTCTTCTTGTTTTTCATTGAAACGGGCTGGCAGACTGTAACTTTCTACATGAATTGTTTAATGCTTTGTTTGCGGCGCATGAAAGTTTTGAGTTACGTTATTTTGCAGCTTTACTATTGTTTTCTTGCCGCGTTTAGTGCAATACTGCTCTAAGATTCTCGGTTAACGATTGCAACTTGTAGTTCCTCGCTTCATCCTTTCATTACCGCTTAAAGACGTGCTGTAGTCATTGCGTTTTGCCATGAAAACTGCCATTGAGTGGAATGGCTGGTTAATAAACCGTCGAAGTTTGACTTCTTGTCTTCATCAATTGGCATGGCGATTGGCAATTTGTGCCGTCGTATATCTTTCGTGGATAGCAAGCCGCTTGCCCTGCGAACCATTCTTTCGAATATAAAACGTCTGCACATCGTAGTACTCGGTCGTGTGAACCTTTCGAAATCGGTTTATTGATTTAGTGTGCATTTCGCAAAATGCAACAAGCAGTAGTTAATTCCCAGCAAGAAGCAAAGCGCACTCAGCTTTTTTCGCTCGCAGTGGATTGTTTTTCTTATACAAGTATTTTCAGCGAAACTCTTAATTGAGAATGAACTGATCTAAAGACGTTTGACGATAAGACCCAATTCTGATCCTTCTTCCGCAGCGGTGCAACCACAGTCGGCGTTCATGCTGTCTTTTATGTGACCACTTTTAACATGCCGTCAGTCAAGCCTAAGCATGATATAGAAATGTTGTTTAAGTGCTAGTTTGTAAAGTTTGTGGGTCCTATCTTACCGACACAAGCGGTCTGGAAGTTCAGTATTACCGGGTACTTTTTGACGATGCAGCCAGCTGAGCTCGTTTATTATCCTAAGCTGGATCATCAAAAAAGAAAGAATATGGTCCCTAAAAGGTATCATTGGGACAGTGTGAGTTATGCATACCTCGTTAACACCTTCCCAAGTTTTTCGTTACGTAAGGCAGTTACAAGACTTTTGAATTCCTTACGAGAAGTATTCGTTTCAAAAACTTTTTGTGCTGGTTCTTCCACTCACAGCTGAGACGGTTAGCAGTGTCGCTTAGCGTCTGCGCAAACGTTGCCATTTCAACGAATTCTGCCTCCTTAGTATCCATCGAATACACGCTAAATGTTTCTATCTATTTTTTGGACTGATACCTCCATAGCAAAATATTCCAAGTTCGGCCATCGAATCTGATTGACATGCCGTTTCCAGATTTTTGCATTGACTTCAATTAAGCATATGGTTGAGCATATAAGCATTCAATCACATTTTCTTGCTTATGGCTGCATAGTTTCCCCATGCGACATAGTCCTTTACAAATATTTTCTCGGGAACTGTGGAATTATGAAAGTTTCTGTTGTTAGAGCACATCTTTCTCTGATGCAGTCGTTCGAACCCATCCGTTCTTGTTGGGAACATCAAATTCAAGATGGTTGTGACTTGTATCTTCGTTGGAGCTTCTGACTAAATCCGCCGTATACGCAGATATAGAGTTATCCAGTATGTGGTTAGAAAGCTTTTCAACTTTTCAAACGTGATGCCACTGCCACTGTGGGTTTTTCCAAGGCTCTTTTCAACGCACCTGTGAACCTCTTAATTCGTCCGCTGGAATGAGACATGTAAGGTATAGATGATAAAGACGTTAGGGGGTACAAAAAGATAACGTTTCTTTGAGACGAATTGGGGTTAACCATCCATTATTGGCATTTCTGGCATTCCGTAGATGCTGAACATCGTTTTCGCATTTTAATGACAGTTCATCTTGCGGTCGCGTCACATAAGATAATTGTCGCACGTGTCAATATGATAATTGCTTCAGGCAATTCAGAATGGCATCAGATAACACCAAAGCCATGAATCCGCTGATAAGACCAACGAAATCTGCGTTGAAAGGTTTCCATAGTTCTCCAGCTGTGTTCCGTAGTCGTAAGGGGACCTACGCTGGACTTTTCATATCCGTAGTGTTTTGGATGGAACCAAATTCTCATTTCGCGATATGTTGATTCATCGCCGGTAACCACGAGTACTGTCGCGCTTCAGACATCATCCGGTTTCAATCCGAGCATGTTTCAAGCAGGCATGTTAAGGTTTTCCGTCGTAGTGCTCAAAAACGACAATTCTAGTTATCCAAACCAAACAACCATATGCTAATTGAAGCTTTCTGTTTCTCTAGAAAAGCGGTTGGATTTCCTGTTTCAGCCATTTAACCGATTGGCTGACTGACACGTACTGATGCATTTCCTGAAAAATCCTATCCCGTTTTGTGTGCTGTTTTATTTCGCATATTGACTGCTTGATCACTAGCTGATCTTCTGCCTTACTGATATCAAAATTAAGACCAAACAGTTCATCACTTGACACTGGTATTAGGGACAATTCACCCCTTCCCCAAGTAACTCTGTTTCGTGGTAGATGTGAGAACCTAACGCATCACGTTAATGCAGCAGTTTACGGCACTGCCTTTGTTGATTTAAATCTTGTCACCAACCGCTTATGGTCAGTGAAAAGAATAAACTTACGACCTCCATAAGTACTTGTGGAATCTCTTTACTGCTTACACCAAAGCTAACGCTTTCTTTATCTACTTGCTCTTAATTCCGCAAGGTACCGTTCAACAACAGTACGTAGGCGACGACTTAGGAATTATCCCCTAGTCGGATAAAGTAATCAAGTAAAAGATGCCATCTTTTACTTGATTTCTTTGTAAGAGAAATCAAACAGCAAACATGCTCACGGAAGCTACTTGAAACATGAAGGTGCCAATGATTTGAGCAAACAGATTCTCTTGAAGGTTTCTTGCACTATATAATTGATGTCCAGACAGGCATGAAGTTGCGGGAGGCAGACTTCCCACTTCTCCTCCTTCGAATCGAAATTTCCGTATGGAGCGATCAGCTTCTGCTCGCTGATTCCGGTTTTCGAAGGCTTATTCAACATTGTAAAGTTCAGCTCGTCACTATCTGTAATAGGGTGTCTCCTGACGATGCCACCAAGTCAGACTCGTTCTTTGTGGTAAGTTGGCTTGTCAGTTCGTAAAGAATATGGTTTCAGAAAGAAGTTACTGGTACAGTGCGAGTTATACATACCTCTTTACCGTTCTGGTTGACTATTCCACATTCACTTGACGCAGCAGAACGTTTTGTGCCCGTTTGAAGATTAGCTTTTAAAGAAGCCAAACCTTTATCATTGCAAAAATACAAGTTTTGTGCTTGTGAGAAATCGTCGCAAACTGCTGCATTTTAGGAAAACTTTTCATGAACCCATTTCTGTTTCTATCGATGTTTCTGGTTGCGTCATAGGAAATGTATATGCACGTAATTTTCATCTTTTATTCATAACTACTGTCCGTTGTTCAGGCTTCCTGAGAAATCATTAATGTACTCATTCAAGAAATAAAAAAATGGCTTGAATCTCATTGAATTTTTTTCAGTTATTATTATAACTTTTTCCTTGATAGATTCTGAGAATTTTTATTTTTTAGTTCTGAAGGTTTGAGCTTCTACTTAAACAATGAACAAGATCGGCCTGAAGAAACAGAGGCATGCGGAGACCATCTGATTCCAAACAACTACCGATCATTACCAATTAACGACACATTTAAGTCTCAGGTGCCTTCTTTGTTCAGTGATTCTGATAGCAAAAACTGGAGGAAGGTAAGTTCTTCAACTATTCGTCTTGCTCATAATTTAATGTTGTTTAAGGAATTGTATATTATCCTTCCACACTTTGGACTCGTATTTCTGTCTCTAATTTACACGGTCATTGGAGCAGGAGTTTTTTATTACATTGAGTATCCTAACGAGTCGATTCTAAAACGAAAGAGCTTGGATCGAATAAGCCAACTACATGGGGTTTTTACTGATGACCTGTGGCAGCTGTTTCTTAACCAGTCTATCAGTTCCAAAGGACACTGGGACCAGCTGGTGGATGCGTACTTTGATCAGTTGATGGAAACCATGCATGAAGCGTTCTCTGATAATTATATATCAGTTGACGAAATACGGAACAATCGCACTGAAAATGTTTGGACATTTTCGTCCAGTTTCTTCTTCTCAATAACTCTTATCACTACCATTGGTAAGCTGTTACAAAATGGAATGGGCCATATATCAGTAAGCGTATGAAATGCATGTAAAGACCGGCGCATGCTTATTGTTCATTAGAGCAATGCTCTTAACGGACACGTAATGATCTGCTGATACCACATAACATCTGAAATTCAAGGAGCAGGTGCCAGGAATGCGAATAAAAATGTTACTATCAATAACGTAGGATCACAGGAGCGGAGTGTTTCCAACATGAAAGCTTATACAGTTACTTCTCTGACCTATTTAAGTATTGTAGAATACTTAATAAAAGAGAGCAGACAGAGAGGTCCCCGGAACAGAACTGGTTTATTTCAGAAAACTTACTGCGTAGTAGTCTGGAAGCTTTCGCTTATGTGTATCTGCTATGCATGTCCCCGAAAGCGAATGGTGTTGTGCCTTTTTATTATTTTACTGTCCTTTGAAATGGTATTTGTTTTTGAATGCGCGCAAGGTTTACTAACCATGTAATCAAGTCATTCAAAACAAAGAACAAACTTTTTAAAAACTGTTGCAAGAGATCACACCTTTTTATTGATCCTAGAATTGCTTACAGAATGCTTCACCGTGCATGGTGACCAAAATCCTGCAATCATTATTTGAACGATATATTCCAGCGCGTAAGAAAAGTTGGATGACTAAAATGACTTTGTAACGTGTCATGAGTTGATACCTCCAATGACGGTTGAAATTAATAATAATAATAATAATGGTTGTTCCTCTGGTTCACGGGTTTGGCCTGTTGCATGTATTTCTAAGTTAACTTCAAAATGCCCTACCAACAAACGGATGAGCAAATTGTTAGAGAAATTACTGAACAATTCAATACCGTACGTTTCAAAACTGCTCGTGTTCCGTCGTCAGCAGTGTTGGGGCGTAATAATAATAATAATAATAATAATAATAATAATTTGGAGAGAAAGAACGGCTGTCTCAGAAGTAAAAGGCTCTGGACATTCAGTTTTTTCTCTCAAGCGTTTCTGACAAAAGGTGCACACTATGTTTCTATAATAAAAGCATAAACGTTTGTTACATAGCACTCCATTTTCCGAACTAAGTATCACTTTAAAATGGCTAGGTGTGGGTTGAATAACACTGCGAGAATTTAAAATCAGCGCTATTTCTTCAGGAGGTTGCGAGTAACAGAAAAGTGAAAAAGTGTATTCCAAATGCTAAAACCTGTGAATTTTCAGGGAAGTTTTTCCATTGGGACAATCTGAAAACAGGATGTTTTCTATCAGACTGTTTCATGGTTTGTTAGATCTTCTACGGCTTTTCCCGTTGTTGTTACATCTTTTGTTACGCATTCAACTTAGAAGCATTCAAAATAGCATCACTGCAGTAGGTACTTCCATGAAGGCCATTAAATTTTCCAGAATACTTTTTTATATAACTGAATTGCTACAATGTTGATCTCAGAATGCTTCTGAACCTGTAGCATTCAGTAATAGAGCATACCTTTTCATCCAGAAAAATATTTACAGGTGTACCGTTTGTTAGACACTCCACCGTGAAAGATTTCCCTGAAGCTTTCAGAATCCATTTTTTCCATCTTCATGGGATAGATGTGACTCGCAGTTTAAGTTTATTGCTGTGGAAAATTTCCTGTTATAACGTTCAATAAATTTACTTCCAGAGTTTTCCGGTCCAGTCTTGACCCGTCATCAGCAATTAGTTGGAAAAGGATTTAGTTAAGTTCCGCTGAGGGAACTTCAATCCTCATTGAGAAGACTATATAAAATTTTGAGAGGATGAAATTAGAATTTTTGGAGAGAGCTCTTTTAAATAGTAACTAACTAGAATTTCATCAGGATCCAAGGGCTAGTTTCGTATTTCGTCAACGAACGTTCTGCTATTTTTAACGAAGGAAGGCACCTTGCCCGTTAAGGATTTGATGAGCTTCTTTAAGCATCGACTTAATTCATTTGTGGTACTGCTTATTGTAGATACTATTGGCCGTAGTGGGATGCCTGGCTTGTGCAACTTTAGAAAACCATAAAGCTCAGAAAATTTGTAATTCGATGCGAACTTAAGGTGCGCTGCCAATTTGGTAATTTATAAATCATACTGGCTCACAAATATTCATGATTGTCTGTTGTTCTGTTTTCCAATACAACGTAATATTTTTTTCAGGTTATGGGCATCTTGTTCCAAAAACACTGGACGGACGAGTGGCGTGCCTTATATTTGCTGTATTTGGTATACCATTAATTTTAGTTACAATAGCAGACCTGGGAAAGTTTCTTTCCTTGCTCACCGGGAAAACTTACGTGGCCTTGTCAGGAACATGCAAAACAATTTGTAGAAGAACATGCATTTTGTTTCCACTTTGCGCAAAACGCTCAAGTTGCGAAGGGTCCGCCAGAGGTCATGAGAGCACGTCGGTTAGTGAAACATATCCAGGAAACATATCGGAAAACGAGTTCTTAAACCCTGATGAAAAAACAGTGTCCGTATTTTTCGTCATGGCAATCTGGATTGGTTACACTGCTCTCGGTGCCCTTCTCTTACAGCTCTGGGAGCCGTGGACTTTCTTTGATTCTTTCTACTACTGTTTCATTACTGTTACAACGATTGGTAAGTTACCGTGTCGTGAAAGAAACTCCTCTTCTGACCATTGTAATGCATTGCGTAGTAATACAAGACGTACTGCGGTTGGTCTCACCGTGTTACAGACAAATGGCTTTGGCATTGTATAACGCGTCGATTAGTTTATAAATTGTTTCCTCTTTACTGCTTAGGAATTTTGTCGCAATAATTATAAGAACAAGCGAGGTTCAAGTAGCTTGAGCGATGCGTTCCGCAAAAGTTGTGTTGTTTGAAATAATATTAAGGTAATTTTAAAATAGAACGTGTAGTAGTAAAAATCAGAGAAGTCGTTAAATATAGGATATCTCAGAAAAATTAAGAATTTGTTTTTTTAAAGAGTTGGACTTAAGTTGCAACATTGCCACTACGTCTGCGCTGCAGGCAGAAACAGTGGCTTCCAGAAAACTTTGCTCAATAAAATGATTTCACGGGCTGAACATTTCATACTTAAACTATGCAAGTTGCAGTATTCCATTTATTCCAATAGTAGAATTGAATAGTCTTGCTCTGAAAATTCCATGTCCACATATTCCCAGTGACACTGGGTTTTTAGTAGGAAATCGTCGCCCATCTTTTGTTGGAAATTCTTTTGCAGGCAGATCCCTGTATATGCGGTTTCAGTTACATGTGATTTCTCTCTCCTCGCCCTGACAGTTTAGTATTACATAATTCGCAGCTTATGTAAGGTGTAAAACCGAATCCTCGAATTTCTGCTTTTGCGAATAGAGCTAATATACAAAACAGTCTTTTTATTGATAGAGTTTATGGAGTCATCATGAGTTTCCACTCTCTTTTTTGGGGCACCGCCTGGACTCTTTGTTCAAACAGGCAAGGTTGATAGCACCGTGCAATTTCTCATCGCTACAGGGCGTCGGGCTAATGGCGTCACATGTTTCTTTATCGATAATTCACAGAACCGCTACCACACACTGAACATTCAGTGAATAGCTGCGCAATATTGTGAATCCTGTTATGAGAAAGCTGTGCAATAGTGTCTCAAAATCTGCGTACGGACTGATCCCTGGAGCCTCCATGGTTCTGAGTAAAAATTAAATATTTTCATGACTTCACGTGCATATTCCGTCAGAGGAGGTGTTGGGAATCTACTTCTCTGAATCAGAAACATAGAATTACATTTTAACATTGCAGGTTACCCGTTTTTTTGAAAACTTAAAAAGACTGCATTCTAACTAGTCAGTTACATACAGTCGATCATTCGACTTACCATGTCACGTTGTCAAGGTGTATGGATCACCGCAATTCACTTTCATTTAGGTTTTGGAGATATTGTACCACTAAACAAGGCATTTCTTTGGGCAACAGTTCTGTACTTCGTCCTCGGCTTGGTAGTGACCACGATGTGCGTTGACCTTGTCGGGTCACAGTATATACAGAAGTTTCACTACTTTGGACGCAACGTCAAGCGTGTCACCGAAACTGCGTTGGCAAATTGGAACGGCCGTGTTGTTCGCCTTGGTGATGTTTTTCACTACGTTGCCTTTCTGCAAAAGTCCTTTGGACTAGGCCCAGAGCAGATGGACCGCATCGCGGCTCTTCCGACAGACTATTTGATTGAATGCATGATGCACGGTCGGCAACCAAATCTCAATCTTTTCAGTGGACGACCATACATTCCTAACGACATTTATTACATTAAATGGATCGAGCAACCTCGAACGGCTAGCTATACTAGCGATAAGGTATTGGCCAGTGTAGAAAGCTTGGAGGTGACATCAAGGTGCAGCACGAAAAGAACTCCGAGGGAGTGGTATTACCACATGGCATTCGAGCACATGAATGCTGCTGCAGAATCATCTGCCTAGTGCTCAACGACTTCTTAGCTAACACGTCATTTCTTTTATAAAATGTGAATGAAAAGTTCACACTATGCTTACGATCAAATGCCCGTTGAAAAGTTTTACTCGAAGCCCAGTTATCAATGTGCGTCTTTTCAAATAAGTAGGTTTTGCTGCGGCAGTTAAGCAGGTATTCTTCTTTTTATCATTATTAGTACTAACACAATATTTTATTACTTGTGAAACATTTTAACTTTTGTGACTGTAACGCGTCTACCTATAAGCAACCTTAGCGGAAGCGTAAGGTTCAACAGTCCAATAGCCAAAGGTAAGTTCCTTCGGGAGCATCGTAGGGAACTAAGACTCATGTTCAAAGATTCAGACATACAACTGTCTGAAGCTTCATTAGGAATTCAGCAGCACAGTCTAGTCCACCGCTTGCGTCAACTTGTGGCACGCTTCAGGCCAAACCAAGCTTTTTTAAACAATGAAATATAGCCACCTGGCAGCAGAGCAAAGTCTTTGCTAATCGGTGTGTCGTTTGTCCATTGCTCTTCCGTAACCCACCTTGCAAGGAGTCTACTTGGAAACCTGACGGGCACCCAAGCAGTTCGACAATCAAAGTATTGAAATCTCTCTTTAAGGGGTTTCCCAAAGCAGTGTTCTACTACACGCAAACTGAGGGCCATCGTCATCATATACGGAGCACACGTGACGGTGAGCTTCAGCTGACTCATCGCGAGAGCTGAAGGAAATCATATTGCGATGGCTAAAATGACTCTGAGCATGCGTGAAGTTTTTGAGAACCATGATAAAACTAAAGATAGAGAGCTCACTGGTCATGTCTCATCTGTAGCTTTAAGAAGAGCAGCAAAAGCATATGAGGGTTGTTCAAAAGGTTCCTGGAAAAATTAAATAAAAATTTTATTTGCGATGATATCAAACTTATTTCTCAACGTATCTCCCGTCAACTTCTAGGCACTTCTGCAGATGGTCTCCACCCTCGCAGACCTTCCTTGTAGAATTCTGAGGGTTGTGTATTGCACCAAGTCGAGACGGCGCGTTTCGCGTCATCCATTGGCTCGAACAGCGTGCCTTTTAAATGTTCCTTTCACTTTGAGAAGAGGAAAAGGACTGAAGGAGCAAGATCTAAACCGTAGGGCTGGAATGGAATGACTTCCCATCGAAACTCATGAGGAACTGTCCTCACAGTCTTTGACGAACGAGCCAGAGCAATATCGTGATGGAAAAAAACACTGAGGTGCAACTTACCACGCCGTTTTCTTGCCACTGCGGTCTCTAATTGTCGCAACACTGCTTTGTAGGAATTTTCCGTGACTGTTCGCTTTCTTTCGAGAAAGTAAATCAGAATTACTCTGTCTGAGACCCAGAATAAGGTCGCCATAACTTTCTAGCTGACCGCTACGCTTTGAACTTGACTGGACCTGCTAACCCCCTCGGTAACCCCTGCTTGGAATAGATCTTACTCTCAGCGTCATATTGGTAGATCTGCGTTTCAACTCCCGTGACTATACGGTCAAAAAATTCAGTCTAATTTGCTTCAATTTTCACTAAAAGCTCCCGAGAAAGGTTGCCACAGCGAACCGGCTGTTCTTCGCGCAACGCTTTCGGGACCCACCGAGCTGAAGGCTTCCTTAGATCAAAGGTTTGACTCAGTATTCTAAATGCTGAACGGAGGGAGATCCCAGCCATTCTAGCAATCCTTCTGATGATAATTTTGCTGTCCCCTTCCATTAGGTTCTGGAAAAAGGCCACAGTTCTTCGTTCGTTGCGGTTGCTGGTCTTCCCGCTCTCCGGTCGTTTTCGATGGCCTCCCCGTCCTTCTTGAAACGTCTTATCCACTCATAGACAACCGATTTAGATGGTGCGCTACTGCCGTACACTTGCTGCAAAAATTGAATAATTTTCTTCGGCTGCCAACCAAGCTTGGATGGAAATTTAATGTTCGCTCCGACCTCAAAACGAAGATTTTCCATATCACGAGAAAAATGATTACTTTAGGAGCAGCTTGTACCACACTGGCGCTGCGTCTGATAAGGCTACCTCTCTGTGCAAGTCTGAAGATAACGTAGATAAGATCAAACATGTTTTGACCCACCCGTTGGCGTGTTGTTAGACACTGCACGGTCTTTCCGAAAATTTTCCGAACGTCCCTTATATATGCAAATCCTTCTTAAAGCTAATAGCAAGAAGACTTATTTTGTAACTCAACAAATTACGTTGCGAAGTTCTTTATAATTTCAGCAAAGAAATATATTGAATAATGGATACCTTTTAACAGAGTTTTGTTTATTCTTGCCCCTTATAATGACTGGAGAAACTGTTCGTGAAAATAAAAACGCCTTAATTTCCGCAAGTTTCAGGACCCTTCTTGTTCCGTCTTCAGCGGAAAAACGTAGAATGTCTTCTTGAAAAGATGGGAACCGCTTAATTTTAAGGGCGGTAAAGTAGCACCTTCTGCGGCTAGTAAATTCAAAACTCTTAAGAATAAATCTGTACCAGAAGCTCATACATTCAGAGAGGAAACCGAACCTTTTTCCAAGCATCGAATAATTGTGAAACTGCGCGTCATTACAGAGATGATTTGTCATTCAGTTAGCCTTTGTAGCCCAGAGTTGATACGGAAAGAGATATGTCATATGAGTATGACTCCAGAAAAGAAGGACTTTCCAATGAACCTGACTGATACGACTATCAACAGCAGGGTTGAGGCTAAACTTATGAAATTCAAGAAAGGCTACTAGTGAAAAATCACGTCGCAGGCTATTCCTGCTACACTGTCTTGCTGCTGTGGCAATATGCAAAATCGCAGAAAAGTTAGGTGTCACTGCAGTGTTCAAAAGCTTGATGTTCGAACTTGCGTCTGATCTTGAGGTCAGACAATATTAAAACTCAGTCGGAACAAAAAAATGTGATCTAGAACCTTAACTGGGGTTGCAAGGCTAGGCACTTAATAGAAACAGGCCACACGATATTTCACAGATTAGTAATAGTTCATTAACAGGGGTTAACCATAAACCTGTAGAACCATTAATGTCGCCGATTGAAAATGGCTAGTTTTAAAATGCACAAGAAACAGAAAAGTATTTAAAGGGATAATGATGATTTTAAAGTTCGAAATTACAGATCCACTCGAAGTTAGTCCTAACTTTGGCGGTCCCGTGAATGTCGGAAAAGCCTGAGGATAATTCTAGCAGTGGTAAAACGTCAGGTGACGCTTCCCGTTCTTCTACCTTAGAACCTGAGAATAAAGGCAATGTTGATAGCAGCAAAACCGAAGGCAAACATCCACATTCAAAAGGTACGTTAGTTGTTGTAAATCTAATTTGAAGTTCAAGAAGTTATACTCAGGAAGCTGTAAGTGCTGCGGCAACGCGTGCTGCCTCGCCAAGAGTATTGTCAGGTAAGAACATTTGATCCAGAAGACATTTCATACGTCTTTTTTAGGGTTAAATGCAGTGTGCTAAGCACCAGTGTTAGTGGAGAGTTACTCCGGCATTTATTACATTCACCGTTTAGCCAGTGCTCTTATTTTGAAATAGTTGTGGATAAAGTAAGCCCTGGACCAGTTGGAGGAATAAAGCTCACGGGACAACCAGCAACTGTAGTAGCCTTGGACGAAGGCTACGGATGGGACAGATCACTGCGCATTGGCGATAAGATTTTGGGAATAGAACGGAAACGGCCTCAAGATGCCCAGCACTGCCAAATACTAATGAATCAATACCCAACATTTAAACTGGTAATCGAAAGACCAATTGCCAAACTGGAAGCAGCCCCAATGGTAAGCAAAGACAACAGTGCGCTTTTAGATTGAAATCATTATAGGAACCTGAATGTGACATAGCAGATTTGGAATTAATTGGCGACAGTGGTAGTCCACCCAAGAAGGAACCGAAAATTAAGCCTCAGGAACCTAAGGTAGAAGAAGATGAAGAAGGAGCTCAGTTTTCTATGCTTCCACCTGATGTTCAAATGATACTACGTAGAAAAAGAAACAACTTCCAAGTCGATATGAAAAAGATACGCGAGCGTGGAGAATTCCGACATTTTAGTCGAAAGAACGTCGCTTCTGCAACAATATTAGATAAAGTACAAAAGGTGGCTATACGCAACGACATCCCTCGATGGAAACATCTTCGAGCACCTCCCAAAATGTAAACGGGCACATATGGAAGCTGCAAATAAATTAACATTTTTTCTATCGAAACTTTTTCATGGAAGCTCCCGCTCTCTTTTCGAAACTGTTTAATCTCTTTCAAGATAAACCCTTGGGGGGCCCTTTTGAGCTGTGGGGGCTACATACCCAACCTGGGCAATCGCGTTGAAGTGGAAAGGAAGTTATGGTTTGCAGGCCAGGTATTGTGTCTTCTGCCGAAGAGAAAGCTGAATGCCGTTGCGTCCCGCAATTCTGATTGCCTGGAAGGGAAGGCAGGAAGGAGCCGGCTCGGAGGTAAGAAAGTAAGTGTTCAACACACTATCCGGGAAACGCTTTCCTCACAGAGCTTTTGTGCAACATTATGACGCCCGTGCTGCCTTCCGTCCCCCCATCCAGCCAATCAGCGCGCTCGAAATCGACTAATCAGAATTGGGGGACCCACACGCTCAGAACGTTTACAAGGAGCCCTGGCAGCCCTGACCTTGAGAAACACTGCTCTAGATCAAGGAGTAACTATTACATTAAGACGAAACACCAGACCTAGTTCCGGCAGTGGGTCATTAGCAAAGCAGATTTATTCATTCGGTTTACGTTTGTTTGTTTTCAGCGGTAGAGAGATTTTTGTTCATTTCATATAACCAGTAGTGTTTTTGAGCTGAGCTAAAGCAGCGGGCAATTCGAATTATCTTCTGGTTTTTGCAAGCGTTTTCCCTTCACTTAAGCTTGTTGCCACTAGTGATAAACCTGCTATATGTTCTCCTGAGAATTGCAGTTGTAAAAAGCAAAAAAAAGAATAACAGTAAGAATAAAATTAAGAGTTTGAAAGAGGAAACTAGACGTGAACATCGGAAGGCACCATCGCCTACAAACGACAAATATGCGGATGATATGCAGTCATGCTAAGAGGATTAGAAGATCTGCTGAAAGTACGACATCTTCAGGTGACGCAAGAGTAACTCGGTCTGGAAATAGTGTAATCGAGAATATGGAAAGACTAAAATGTTTGGATTCGGGCACTGTATTAACAAAATTATTCGTGTTCGCTAATGGCTATGCAAACGGAAACATTAACTTTATCGTCAACGTTTTGAAAGAGATGAGGTTTAAGCATGTGAACCATTATTTTAAATTCATTGCAAGACAAGATATTTCCCTTTGCTGATCTTAGCCTAAGCACGTCCGTGAAACCCCACTGAGGCATTACAAGGCAGTGGGCAAACTGGCAGAAATAACAGACGCAAAATGTAAGTTCACCTTCTTATACCATGCGTTTAAACATATGCCATGCATACTGAAAACTTGTTTGAGAGTACTTAGTAGCTAGATAACCCTACGAGGTCAAAACAGTAATAAAAGATTCAGCATGCAAATTATTTCTCACTGCATGCAAATTAAGGTTAGTGGACAGAATAATTGAAAGTAAAGGGCAATCATTGCAGGAAGAAACATAATGAGGGTAAGAATAAGGAACTCAATCTGAGTTAATTAAAAGAACTATTTTTCAGAATTTAGCCGTCTGTGCCCTGCTTGCCGCATGGTTCGCTTTGGCTGGAGCTAGAAACGCTCATGCTGACGAGAACTTAGTGAATGGCGGAGGAAGGCATTTCTTGAGATCTCCTGCGCCCTTGGATGATCTCCAAGCAGACAGCGCAATGGCACCCACCGTGAAACTGAAATTAATGCCTGATCAAGAAAGAAATGAATTTGGCGCAGCAGATGCAAAAAATCAGAAGGAAATGAGCTACGAAGAGGCGAAAGCTATTGAAAGTAATATAATGGAAAAACTTAAAGCAGATAATGACGAAAGACCGATAAAGTTTTCACCTGCGCAACGTAAATTTTTGGATACTGTGCAGAATACTATCAGCAGAAGAAACCAGGAAAAGGAAAAAGAGTTCGCAGATTCAAGACAGATGGGCTCATCAATTAGTGACTCGGAATTACGAATGCAGAATGAGGAGCACGTAGCTGATCCAAGATATGTGCCATATAGCGGCGGTTACAGGATGGTCAAGAAGGTTCAACCTGAAGCAGTAGCGCACAAATGGAAGCGCATTGAGGGTGGAAAGCCGAGCAAATTTCGTGTCTCCAATTTTGAATCTGATCATGTTGAACTACTACCTGACGGAGTACAAAGACGTCATTGGTATTCCCATTCTTTATACCCAACGAGAGAACAAGCTGCAGCAATTCCTGCATTAAAAGTTGGGGACTACATGGCCGATGCTAGTTCTTACCTAATGAAAAAGCCAGAATTCAATGGATGGTCAATGGGAGGCGATTCGTTACCATTTCTTTCCTCGAAAAGGGGTAGGAGAAAACAACGAAATATTATGAATAGTGGGATTCGTCATTCGGAAAGAAAGGTTTCTGCTGATCAACCAGCGTTAAGAGATCAAACTCAGCCTCTTTGGATAACGCTGGCTAAGGCAAGAAAGAATTGGGAAGTTCGCTTCAAACCTAGCAATAATGGATTTCAACCGTACCTTACTGTTAGGGAACAGAGAGTTCCTGGCGGCAAGCCAATCGTCAGAGAAGGATTCTTGACGAATAATACTTTCAGAATTGTACCAAGCGTTCAAAGTAGTTCGCCTGCTGTACAAGCTGACACGCAAAATAGTGAGCCCACTAATAATACCTTCAGTGAAAGTGTTCGGGTTCTCAACTTGACGAACATTGACGCGGGAAACATTCCCTCGCTTGAGCGGGTGCCTATGGAGTTTTTGAACAACGTGCTCAACATCACTAGGTTGGTGGTTATCTTTAGCGCACGTAACTGAAACAACGTGTTTTCAGCCTGATGTCAAACGACGAGTTCAAGCGAAAGAAATTCAAATGTTCTATTTCACTGGAGACGAAATTGACAATATGCGGTTACGTTTTGGAAAATAAGAACCGCTGAAACAGGACCTTATACGCCCTTTTTTGTCGTCTAAATACTTTTCCTTTCAATTAATGTCAGTTTTTCTCAAAGTTCTGTTGAAATACCGCGCTCAGTGGAGCGTCACATTAGCAATGCTACATGCAGTCACGCGCATCACGTTACAAAAAAAAATCGCAGTGTTCGATTCCATTCCCAAAGCAACTTCTTTCATGGATGCTATGCAGCTTGCCTAAGCCCAGCCAGAATTTTACTACTGTACTTTTTTCTTTGAATGAAACTCCTGCTTGTTTCATTTAGCGGATGTGCTGTCCAACGAGCCTCCCTGCTTGACAATTCGTCAAGTAGGACAATTCGTTCAACTCGCCCATGCAATTTCGTGAAGACTGAAGGAGGGTGCTTCGTAACAAGACTGAGTTTTTTGTTTATTGATCATCTTCTCACGAGACGTCCCGTTTTTCTCCGCCATATTGCTAACTGCAGAAGCATAGCTTTTTGAAAGATCCGTTAGTTCGCCGCGTTTTGAATTTCACCTAACAATCGATTAGCCATCTGTTCGCAGACGGTTCGTCTGACTTACTCACTATATCAAAAAAATAAACGAAAAAATACATCGAAAGGTGGCTTATAAAAGCATTTTCAGTTCAAATTAGGTCTTAAGCATATTCTAATACAAGCTAGCGCTACGGGAAAAGTTCAATCCCCAACTTAAGCTTATATTATGCTACATCCGGATGCGGTTGCTTAGTTAGTACCTGACCATCACTAACCTAGCTTAACTTGATAATTATCGACGTGACTGAAGTCTTGCTGTGCGAATAAACGGTGATACATTGGCACCATTATTTGCATAGCGCTACGTTTTTATAGCCACTTTTACCTTCGTATGAAACGTGCCTGAGCTAGGAATGTGTAGTACTAATAGTTCCGCTCAACACGTACGAATTGTGTCACTGCCTTTTGGCATAGGCTTGGCCTGTTTAAGGCAAAACTTTTCATTTACGATCGCAGAAAATGAATTTACAGTTGCAGCAACCGCTTGCAGTGGCGAGACACTCTGGTGGGTGATAACGCACTTTTCAGAGGACTTAATCATTGAAAATCAGAATACGGTATGAAACTAAAAAAATCATATAATATTGTAACGGCAGAGATAAGCAGGTACGACGGAATGCAGGTATGAGGTTGGCGGCAGACACACGTCAGGAGTCGGAGAGTCAGAGAGTAGTCAGTAGTCTTCGCGGACGCTCGTTGTGGGGTGATCCGCGTCTTCGCTGTCGTTGGTGTTATTTGTGTGCGCGCGGCGCGGTACCGTGAATAAAAGGCTTGAAGACACTCAGTGGTTTGTTACAATATTATCATCGCGCGCGGGTGTTGTTCGGTCATGCGTCTGGGCTGGTGAACGAGAGATAGGATACGCAGAAGAGTTATGTTCGGACAGCAAACCGTTAAACGGCAGCGTTGCACAAGGTTCCGCTCCAGAGACGCGACCTATAGGTCCTGACGGCAGCCCATACAGGAGGCTCAGAGGGCGGTGCAAAAATGGTGCCTTGACGCCACAGCGCCGTTCTCAAAACCGCTGTCATCAGGCACGTTAGTTTTCGTGAAGCTCGAAGTACAGAATAAAATTCAGCCTTATCTTAGGCAATAGTCGCTCATCCAGAGCGGGCGATCCTTCTACCCTGATTCAAAATTGCGAAGTTAATGAAATGTGAGTAACGAAAAGAAAATGAAAGAAGGTGGATATGTTCACCTAAAATTTGGAAGTTTCTAGGCTCTATTAAAACTACGCAGGTGGGTTTCCACATTGAAAGTTCTGAAAATTGTATTTTGAAGAAACAGAAACCTCATCTTTTTCAGATTGTTCAAATTTTAAAAGGTTACACATAAGCAGTAACAAGCCAAAAATGGAGAATGAGTAAGCCTACGCAATCTAACGACAGTGCTAACTTTAACGATAAAACGGAAACTTACGCATGAAACTGAAGTAATGGCGGCATACGGTAACTCGCGCCAACAAGAAAGCACATTGCGCAATTCACAGCCAGCTTGCTACTCACTGCGCTAGCCTCTCACGTGCCAAAGACACATAAGCGTGTGACAGAGAGATTTCGCTTACCGGGAAGTAATGAAACTACTAAGTATTTTCATCACTTCTTTATACGGTATGTTTTCTAGCCCGTTGATGGGTTCCGGAATTAAACTGAAGCAAATGCCCTACCAACGGATGGGTGAGCAATTATTAAGAAAAAATACAGAACAAACACTTAACAGTTTCGTAGCTTTCGGGACTAACCTTGTCCCGTCGTCAGCGATGGTGGTAGTGTAACTCAAAATCTCTATGTAACTCAAAATCAAAATGTTATATGAAACAGTTTCGCGCTGAAGACGCAAAGAACAGTTTTCCGAAGGCTACGCTAATTTAAATAAGCTTTGATGGCTCGCACTTTCATAAACCACTATGAAATCATATGCAACAAGTTATAATTCAATATAGTCATAAAAGGTAGGTGAGTACTTTCTTGCATGTGATACAAATTTGCAATAATTTGTGATAGAAAACGGTTAGTAGCTGAAGAGATAAGCTGAGACATGCGATAAATGCGATATCATGGCCAGATCGACTTCCATTAGATAAGAGAAAGATAAAATTTGTGTCCAACAGCCTCAGGCAAGTCACTTTAAGCATAACGTCCAGTATTGCGCAGTATCATCGCTTATTGCAATTCGGTCGACAGATAATTGGGTCGTGTGCACTGTTTGCTTAAGGCAACAAATCGTTGGATAAGATAACAGGAGCAAAGTGAGGTCACGTTGAGCGTTTGCCTTTTATTGATAAAAACGGCTGGTTCGTGTGGCTGCATTTCTTTCATCTCATTCCAATCCCACCTTTCCTGTTGGAAAGGAAATTTCAGGTGATACATTTTTTGCCTGTTTTGTGTTTATTCGCAGATATCAAAGCATCCTGGCCAACAGGGATGGTACCAGATCAACTGGCCACGTTCAGCGCAGCGTATGACAGCTCTTTGTAGACAAGTGGGCATAGCGACTACTGGTCACTAACAAGGTGGTCATCAGTAACCGCGCAACAAATATTTGATACGAAAACGCGCACAAGAGCAACAAGGTAGCTGCAATGCAACGCCAACAGTACCGATGAACGACTGAAAGCCGCAACTGCAATTTATTTCTGCGTATTACCATTTGTTTTATGCACACTTGTAATTATTGCGTTGCCTTCGTTATCCGCAAAATTTGTGTTGGCTTTTTGTTTAATTCTTCTGCTTATATGGCCACAGTCAGTACATTCCAGTCGACGATGAGAAGAATTTGGTAAGTTTGCATTTTATCCTTTTAATGAGAATAGAAAGGAAGCTTAAACCGTTCAACGGTGCCAGAAAAGAAGAAGGAATGGACGAACAGGAAATGCCACTTATCAGTATCAGTAAGAGCACCACACCGTAGTATGCGGCTATAATAGCAGTGCAGAATTAGAACGCTAGACATTTACTTATAACAAATGTAGGAAACTTAACTGGCCCTGAGTAAGCCTTTAAGTCCTTAAGTAGAAGTTCAACGTAGCACCTGTTTAAAAAGCGGAGCCATTATGCTTACAAGCAAAAGTCTAAGCGAGGCGACGAATCATTCCTTAGAGAATATATTGGATTCGGTAGCACTAAGATTAAACCTGCCTGAAATCAGCAGAAGATACAGCGACATTATTGCTATAAGAAATGTATGTCCCAAGCCAATTAAATCATAATTTTATCAAGGTACAGAATGTACACTGTTTAAACGAAATTCAGCGTGCAGATACTATTACAATCTTTAAGTTGTAAGCTTTGTTACAATCCGACCAATGCCAATTCTTAAAGTTAAAAATTTGGAGAGATGACTGGCAGTGGCAGATCTCAAAGAGTAAATTATGTGTTGTATAGGCTTCCATTTCCAAAATTCAGCATAAGGTGGCCTTTTGTTGACGACGAATTCTAATCTGTTTAGCAAATTTACCGTTTTTCTGACTTATTTCACACTTCCTTAAAGTAAGCTCTACGCTTGCCGAAGGCAACACATTACAAGTAATACGTAGAGTGCTTTCCCTTTTCAACTGTTAAAATTAAGCCTGTTGTGTGGGAAGTAACCGCTTTTAAGACCATTTCTTCAGGGTAAGCACGACCAACACGCAAAAATAGGTTATTTACGTTAGAGGAAGTATGAATCTATCAGGGACACAAAATAGTTGATTTTATCGAAGAAAAGGTTAATGAGATGTCTAAAACCGTAATAAAACGGATGTTAGGTCTTTCAGAACTAAGTTATTAAAGATGGCATTTTCAAAGCCTCTTCTTATACTGTTTTCCTCCAGGCAGTTTGAGTAAAACTAACCAATTTACAGTTGTTCGTTTTATTTGTAGATTAAGAGATGCGACCTAGCGTCCACTCCAAATGCATCGACAAAACATCATTGGTCACATTGCGATGTTAGGTGGAACGAGTCGAAGATACCAACTGACTCAACAACCATACGACTTGTCGAAGATGCGGTAAGTAGTCGGATTTTCTCCAGTATCCCATGTATTGCATTGTCTGCAAAGCCAGCATTAATGCAGCAGCGCGTCCAACTAACGACCAATGCATATCAAGCGGTAATCATGCGAGCAGAAAAATTTAGCTTCATCTCCAACACGTAACAGACTTGCAAACAGTTCACTGCTGAGTTTGCGAAATGCAATGTTCCATGGAAAAAGCGGCTAAAAATCAAACGGCGGCAATAGTTTCGTTTCAACGCCTTAAGGTCGACATTGAATAAACTGCACGCCTACAGCAAAAATTACGCGAAAATTGTAAACGTAATGGAAAAATCCAGCGAATGTAAAACAGTCATTCAGATCAAAACTGATGCAAAATTAGAAATATATGTGAATATCGATTAGTACCAAAAACGAAGAATAAGGTGAAGACAACATACAGCAGCATAGCAAAGCAATGAAACGTTCAGTAGCCCGTAAAGCTGTCTTATTTTTCCACTGTTCAATGGCGCAAAGAAAACATCATCTAATTTCTGTAATATCATTAATCACAACGAACTATGAGTTTAGTTTCAAACATGTCAAGCTGAGTTGCAAACTATTATTCGGTAGAACACTCGAATGAACAGAACAAATGAAGAACGAAAGACGTTTTACGAAGACAAGTGCCGCAAAAATAGTAATGAGACGTAGGGAAGATATTACGAATGATACATTTTAGCAAAATCCAAAAATATCATATGGCTTGACAAAGTAATAAGCGTTGGACAGAAACACCGTCTACAGCATAACCAGCAATATATTATTAAGTGTTACGGTATAGTAGTGATTACTTTTCGAAGTGTTTTTATCTTCGTTAATGCTACACAGCAATTCTGTAGCCAAAAAAGACGTCCATTAGTTGTGCAATTTCTTTGTATCTACAAGGAAAATACGCAGTGCTGGCATATATTTTATAGTTTCTCATGTGATCTTGTAAAGCACTTTCTTCCCTAGGATGGCCATCTTTTGCTACGTAGAAAGAAATTTGCTTTAGTTTGTTGCTTCTTGCCAGCGTGTTTTGCCATAAGTAATATCGCTCATTTACACGTACCTTTGCTAAGGAAAAGAATCTTTCCATTTAATTGTTTCCAGCCGGAGTAAATAGTACTCCGGAATAAATAAAAAGTCTTTAAACGGGACCCACATTCCGTATAGAAAGAGTACAACGTGAAAATCCACTGTCCCGTACCAAGAAACTACATTTACCAAAATATTTCACGGAATGAAAATTCGCAGAATTTTATGTGACATTCTTTCTCAAAACTGTGCCTCAATTTCTTCCACACCTGTTAAACCTTAATTATGAACCATCAATAGAGGACAACTTTGCTGCAATCCTTTATCCCATCAACGCCTCACAAAAGCAAATCACTTTGTTTAGTATCAGTATTCACAATACCTTTCACAGATAAGCCTCGTCAAATCTTCAAATCTGCAAAAGGTTTTTTATTCATTGATTTTCTTAGTCTTGTAATCATCCGTTCTGCCGGTTAGTAAGTAACAAATTATAGCTCTCTCACAGCCCGCTTTCTCTCTTTCTTTTTTTGCAACCAGCTTGTCCATTACCTTTTCTAGAAAGTTAAAGCAAAATATTGGCTACAGAGTTGCTAAAAAGCATTAACGGAAATAAAAAAACATATTTACCAAGTTTTGACCACTTAGTCTAAAATAATGCTGTGCACCTGCAATAGCAACAACAGAAGTTTATTGACAGAAGTGGGAGCCCTGTAATGCTGGATGTTCGCTAACGGTCTACACTAATATGTTGTCCCATTTTACTAGCACAGAGTCGTGTCGTAAAAATGAGAAACAGTAGTATATTAGATCTATGCATAAACTGTACAGTGTTTTTACGTTAAATGCGCAGAAAGTGAAGTTGCAATGCTACTAGTTCTTTCGTGGAGTACTCGTCGCTCTCACACACATTGAAGCGTGTTGACGCCACCGTCTCTTTTCATTGATGCCGGAAATGCCATACACGTAATGTTTGAAGCATATGCAGCAAGTCCTTTTTCATGCAGATATGCGAAACATTTGTAAAGTTTTGACGAATACGATTTTTTTGTCGTGATTGTACTTCGTATTTCTTTGTTTTCATGTATTCACTTGACTGGACTGACTGTGTTCAGTTTTCTTTGCAAAAGAGTAATCTTTCTCTTTCGTTTCTTTAATGGGCGAAGACAAACGTCCGAACGCTGTTTGATAGCAAATTTGCACAACTGTTCTCGCACTCATTTCCAGCGCTTCTCCATCTTATCCATCTGCATGAACTTCGCCTTAACGGTGGCTCTGATCACAAGGAGAATTCTGTGACTGGGCTGCCCGCAAAATTCAATTCTCGGCGAGCACAAGTTGATACAAGAGTTTGTCTTTTTGGACGTGCCGTCAAAAAATTGGAAACGTCGAAATCGTTTTTGATTGTATGGTTTTGGTGCTGATCAGTAATCTTGCGCAAGAGCTACGTGTGCGCGTGCTTAGAAAAATTTATGAATTATCTACTGCGACGTTATTTGGATGAAGTATGAAGCATTACAGTGGCGGAGATATGCGTTACTGGTTTTCCTGTCAAAGTGAATACAAAACGACAATTGGAGAAACAGTGTTCTGAAGTTTCACACGTGCATGAAGAATACGTTCCTTCTTTTCTTCAGCGGTGGCTGAAGTGAACGCGAAACTCTCACGTTTACTGCCGCAGAAATGTGACCTGTAGCACTTATGCGTAGATCTAATAGAACTACAAAAGAAATAGTTGACATGATTTAATAAAGATCAACACTATAGTAAAAATAACAACTAGAAGCCGACATGATAATGACGTTAATAAAACACGGATATTGGAAAATGATGCATTTTAAAACAGGACTGAACGAAAAATATAATGGAGCAACCGATTAATAGGACATGTGCAAGCCAAAGAGCCGCAGACGTCATGAACCGTTATGTATTGACTCTTAAGCAGCGCGCTTTAATTAAGACTCCAAAGTGAAAGCTGTAATGCTTGAATATTCCGGAGATCAGTTCCTCTATTTTATGAGATTTGACGACAGCAGCAGTATAGTCAAATATTAAATGTATAGGAACCAAATATGAACGTCATGACAATTGGCATAAAGATTCTGTAAACCCTCTGAGTGATTGCGAAAAGTGGTATAACGATGATGTTTTCTGATCCGTCGTTGATACCGTGTAAGTAAGCGTGGCAATAAATGAAGCGACGATGACTGGAAGCCATATTTCATGCACACAGAGTCCCATGTGTTCAGAACATCTAGGAAAGGAAATGTTCAATGAATACACGTCTTCCATTGCTTACAAACAGTTTCCATTAAAGTGAACAACATCAGATGTAATTGGTTAAGCATATACTAGCTACTCAGTTTTCCATCGATGAGGATTTCATTGTCTCCTGCAACGAACATTTTTCCTTTCTTCTGAGACGATATGGACGTTTGCGAAACTAGGACTTTACACACATCTGTCAAAACGCAAGCGCGTCTTTTACCGCACCAACATGCTTGCTGTGTGACCCATAGCTGAGGTGTTGTTGATCTGCTTCTTCCTGATCTGTCGTGCGTTCATTGTTGGTTAAAGTTTAGGTATTCTGTGCAGCGCTGATGCTTCCATGTACTTTAGGTATATCAGTCAAACGATGTTTACTCTCTTCTGTGTAAAAATCAGAGAATGTTTACTTCACGCAAGTGATTATGTTTGAGCGTACGAAACAAGCGTGACCAATCTTTCGATGATAAGTTCATATATTCCACCGTAATAAAAGGCCTACAGGTTATCTAATTTTCAAAGTATGTTTCAGTGGCAAACATACACAGATACAGCAAATACTGGACAGAGTGACATCCACTTTAGGTTGACATCTTATTGAGCATCTCTTGCCTTTTGCTTGCAGAGTGTTCTCTACGCCTTCTTATTAAAATTTGAATCTTCTACATCCAAATTAGAATTGCAATAGAGTTCTGTTTCACAGAAGTGCTTATAATGAGATAGCGCGTCGACTTACATCTACTCGCATTAGTCGCTGTTTCCAAAGAGCTGTCTTCTGTCTAAGCGTTTATTTGTGAAGTAAAAAACACACAAATGGATGTGTCCTTTTTCGGTGATTCACTTAGCGCCCTTAAGAGGCCACATAAGCGCTCAACTGTTGTCTTCTCAGCATCTTCGTTTTTATGTTGAAAGGAGAAATATAGTTAATCGTTTTATTGATTTTAGTTAACTTATTCAAATTGAATTTGCTCTTCTCTTTCATGTAAATGGTACGACAGACAGCATATGAAAATATCTTAGTTTTGTTATATCTGTAGAAGTAGTTTATGCATACATATTAGTTCACATACGTTTTCGTATGGTATCAGTTTAGCTTCACGCCATCTTCTTAGACGATCTAGATCAGTGTTTCTCAACGTGGGCCCTGGGGCCTCCCTGGGGGGCCCTGGGAGATTTTAGGTGAGCCCTGGAAGCCAGGGGGCCCTGGAGGATAATGCGGCAGGACATTGTCCCAGTAAACGGTGGGCCCTTACAAGGATAAGGGGGCCCTGACAAGGCCTAGGGGAGCCCTGGGGCAAAAAAGGTTGAGAAACAATGATATAGATAATTTATTTTCGACGCAAAACTTTTAAACGATCGAAGCCTGGTTTTGAACTGTTCTCATATGCGTTTAGCATCGCAGTCCAGCTTAGGATTAACTCCGCTGTAGTTTTAAATGCTTTGCTAACGGACTTTGTCATGTAGTTGCACGTTGCGATAAATAATTTCTTGCGAAGCTGCACGCGATGAGAGACAGCGAACTACTTCCTTCCTTTGCATAACACCAAAGTTGACCCAGTTCTATTAGTCATTAGAAATTAGAATTACACCATTCGCCTATCGGTGGAATTAAATAACGATTTCTTTCCTTTTTTCAAACAACAGTCATAAACAATTTTTCCCGACCATTATCATACGTAGCTTCATAATGTGCCTACTTCACTGTCGCTAACATTCTAAGTAGGAAGCATATTTTTAACAATTAGAAAAGGTACACGTCTCCGTTCCTCTCAACTAGTTTTTACTCAGAATCTGAATAGCAATTGAGAAGCGGAACTCCGGTCCGACAGAGGGCGAACGTGCAAGAAAGCAATCTTCTTTCGTTAACATAGTTAACATAGATGAATGAAGAGATGGTTCTGCAACTTTAAATTACAATTTTTTCCTTCATTTGCTCTTCCGCGATTTCCACAACGTGATCATCGCAAGTTGGCTTCACTTTTTCAAGTAGTCTCAAAACGAAGAGCTGAGTGCAAATCATTAAAATTAAAGCAGGAGAGAAACTTTCCAGCGATTCCGTCTCCAACTGTACGAGAGCTCATTAGCAACCTTTCAACTGTGTGTTGCAATGATAGTTTATCCTTTCTGATGACATCCAGTTCATTCTAGGATTGGTTGACTGCATTAATCCTATCTATAATTAGACTTGAGTAGGGAACAATTTCAGAAGATTCATCTTCGGTGTCGTTCTTGTTGATTAGATGAGCAAATTTTCCGGAACGGTTAAACGTCTTTACTGTTTGTTGTGATGTAACCTCAGAAAGGCTCAGGGAACCTATAACTTTAAGGAAAGCACAATTTTTTGTAAAACACTCACGATAGCGCTGCTGCTTCTTAGAGTGGATACCTTTTCTGCTCACGAATGTAAAACCACAACGTCCTGACCGTGATACCTTCACAGCTTTATCCTTTGGCCATCAAGACGGGATTAACATGAATCACTATACTTTCGTAGATACACATTTTTATAAGAAATCAACAAAGTGATTTCCTTGAAATTTTATTAATGACCTGCTTTTTGAACAAGCAACATATAGCATTGTAACTACAAAATTAGGTAGACTGTTTCTTTAGCCACATTCTGGGAAGCTTAATGTAGCCATGAGAAATGCTGTCCAATTTTTCTTTAAGGAAACATTCAGATTGGCAATCTTAAGTTATCGCAAGCGTTTTTTGTGCAGCAATACAATCAAAAATCCCTGCTATGCATGAAATAAAGCTAAGATATTCGTTGCCTTCGTAGTCACTCGTCGCTTCATTTGTCTGAACGTAAAACAAGCACAACAGCAGATCGGTAAGCTTCTTCTGCACGGTAGATTCTTTCCGATACGGCATGACTCCTGATCTGACGGGCAGAATGGTTGATAACGGGTTTATGAATTCTCATTCTTGATCTTCCCATAGCTTCTTTCCGTTCTTTGTGATTGTACCTATAAAAATACCAACACACGCCCTACCAACGAATGGATGAGCAAGTTGTTAGGAAATGCACAGAGAATACACGCGGTTAACTTCTGTGACGCACTACTCCCGTCGTCAGCGTAACTCATGGAGAAGGGATTCACTCAGTTAAACATTTATATAGGCCTCTCAAGGGAACAATAGGTCTGACTATCTCAGTGTAGTGCAGCAGCGGTATTTACTGACGAGTTTGCTCCATATATCATTAACCTCTGTACCCCTGGCCGCGATTGGTATTTGCGTTAACGAGAATGAAGATACCCTATTTTATGTCGCGTAGATGGAAGTTGTTTTCCCGCGTTATGATCATCGGCAATAGGTCGAGTGAACACTGAACGGAACAGCCATGGAGGCGTCCGTCGTAATTTCCATGATCTTCTCAGGGAATAGGTTTTGCAGTTGTCCTGAATGTAATTTCTCCGACCCCTTTAGCCTGTCTTCGATATGCAAGTACTGGTTGAACATTTTCATATGATTTGGAACCTTTTAAACAAAGCGTAGCCGGTTTGGCATGTCTAAGAGACGTTGCAAGCACATTTGATCTGCTAAGCTGCCACCGCTGTCATGTCAAAAGAAACGTGATCTTGTCACTTGTTAAAGTCGAAAGAGGGTGACAGGAACCTTTAAAGCGTATTACGGAGTTAAGCGATTGTCCTATGCGTTTGACCTGTTCACGTCGTTATGATAGGGAATAAACAAGACGGAATGAGGCTGTGTTGTACTTCCAGGAATGGGTAGCGGTAAATTGCTAAATTTGCAAAGCATGATAGATTTAAGGAAACTTTTAGGGTCACCGTCGTCAGTTAGTGTAGATGAGATGAGATTCAAGTTAGAGTTAAAGGGACGGGTCACAGTTACATAGGGCCGATGGACCATACCGGTGGCAATACCTCTTTTTATAGAAATGGGATGTTAGGAGAAAATGCACATACCTGTCAGAATGAATGAGTTTTCTGAATACAGCACTTTTAAGCTTACATCCTTCCTTAATCATCAAGATGTCTAGGAATACTAGCCTGCCGTTGAACTGCTCCTCCATTATTAACTTAATTTTTCCAGCCGAAATACTATTTAAATGGCTTAGGAAGGAATTCTCTATCCGAGTGCTAACTCAGGCAAAAACGTCATCTACATGTTTCTTGAAAAAGGAAGAATTCATGTCACTGTTCGCGAGAGCAAATGCTGTTTGCTCCAGGTGTCCCATGAGCACATCAACGAGAATTGGTGAGAAGAGGTGGCACGGGTGGACTCCCTCTCGTCTTTTTGAAGGAAGAAACGGTCTTCAGATTTAAAATAGTTGCCCTGTCGCCTGCAAAAGGCTGCCAATTTTCTTCAGTGGAAAGGTGTTGCTTTCATCTGACAAAAGATTGCTTTTACAAAGCTTAACAGGTCGAGCAGGATTTTAAGTATGTAACTTATTGAAACGTTAGCAAAGAAATCTGTAACATCGTAACTAAATATTACGTCTTGGCTCATCCATTTATTAGTAGGCCGCGTTTTAATTTATGTAGATTCAAGATGCCTGAACGCAAATAGATTCATAATTGAAATCTTTGGTAATCCCATAAAATGAAAACATAAACACACCGACAAGAACGAAGATTAGTAGTAATGGTAATAACGCTACCACAGGTAAAGTTGTCTCTCTACTCTCTGAGCACGTTAAAAATGAAGTTTTATTCTCTGAGTTTTACGGCGCTCCTCTTTTCCCATCTTCAGCGGAAACAAAAGTGAACGTTAAAGCATGACAACTACGGATGACAGAATAGCTCTTGCTCGATAAACTGTTACGGAATCTTAAAGTGTTGAAGATAATTTTCACACCGTCATTTTCATCTTCAAAAGCTGTTGAATTCATAGTTTGCAACGTGGATGGTTTTTCTTTAACTCCGATCTACATTACGTAGTAGCAGTACACATCTCACTTAACCATATTCACAAGTGCAATGGTCTGTATTTCTTTACTTGAGTTCCTTTATTACGCTTTAATCCACATGATACGATGGTAACAACCCATGGAGTTCACTCATCCATGCCGTATTTCGTAGGCTTTAGCGGTAAACGGTGTTACCGTGTAGCGAAGAAAACTTAATTCAGCTTCGCCAGTTCAAAACGTAATTCTCAACATAATACTTGACCATGAATGGTTTCTGATCGTTATTGTACATCTTCGATGACCGATGACGACTACAGCGCTTGCTCTGTTAATCCATTCAGAATAAGCAGTTGTGGTCTTCCTTGATGGTTTTGTACAGCTGAGATTGTGATCCCTCCTCTCTCTTTTGACAGATTCTCTTTATATCTCTCAAGTAGTGTGTTACCAGTTGTTCCACTGTAGGAATTGGAGTATTTTCCTTTGACTTCCAACACAGCCTAGGCTTATCGGTCCGTCGACTGGTCATTCTGCCCTTCCTGATAATGCATCTTATCTACACCTTCTGAAGAAAATCTTGAAAGCCTTTTTTCCAAGGCGGTCGTCCTAAAGATTAACGACTAAAAAGCCTGAAGGCGTAGGCGCAGAATCTGGTACCATGCCCTTACCTTCTCTTATTACTAGCCTAGTCGCATGGTTATTCTTTTAAACAATTGCTCCGCCGTAATGCACTTTAAATCTGAGATGCGCACCACAACGAATGCTGATTGTTTTCTCTGCCACTTTTTTTTAATAATTAGTGCTAACATCGAATAGTAATGATTCGTAGCGTTGAAGCGAAGTGAAGCTATTCATCCGTATCAGCAGACTTGTTATTAGATAAACTAAGAAAAGGAACTTTAAGACTTCAGGAAAAATACTCCACGTTGCAAAGTATAGATTCAGCAAGCTACAAAAAGATGGGATGTACAAAACAATGCGCTTAAACTTAGCAATAGTAAAACCATTCTTTGGTTATTGAAGTTATTCTTTGATATTTTTATAAAACCATTTTTATTATTCCGGAGCTTTCGGGTCAAACGAGACCCGTCTTCAGCGGGACAAGCTCTCCGTAAAAGAAACTTGACATGAAGCTATACGGTCCCGTACCAAGAAGTTACATTTACAAAATTATCACTTTATGACTATTTATCTTTGGCGTACATTTCATATTCGGCAATATTATTTTTGAACGCCCACGCAGAGTTTTTCAGTTGCAGTTTGTTTAAAATCAGTATGAATTGAAGAAGTTGTGTCAGCACAATTTGTGCATGAAAGTTTATTAGTTCGCTAATTCGTGCTTGGTTAATTTCATTTGTTCAAAATCAATGGTGAATTGATTTAGTGTGCAGCCTAAGTTGTTACCTGAAATTCGTTATTTTTTATTCATTTTTAAGCACTTTCCGCGTTTTTA